>SJYB01006871.1:0-21617 GCA_006408585.1 Antidorcas marsupialis
AATATCTGGAACAAACAACCTCATTAAAAGTGTATAAATCCGAACACCTGGCCAAAGCAAAGATACAGATAGTAAATCAGCATGTCAAAAATACTCAAAATCATATATCATTAGGAAATTACAAACGAAAACAACAGTCAAGTAGCACTGCACACCTATTAGAGCCAGTAAACTCAAAAAAGGGGGAGGGGGGTGCGGGGCTTCTCTGGTGGCTCAGTGGTAAAGAATCTGTGTGACGATGTAAGACACTCAAGTTCGATCCCTTACCCAGGAAGATCCCACGTGCCAGAGAAACTTAGCTGCATTTTTCCACAGCTAAACAAGGCTCACCTGTGACCTGAATACTACACGTCTAGCATGTACTAAACAGCTTTGAAAAAGTGTCCAGACAAAAAGTATCACACAATTATACACAGCAGCTCTACTTCTAACAACTAAAAACTTTCAAATATCAAGATGTCTTTGGTCGATGACTGTGTAAGCAAATTTGGATACATCCAAAGTGAAGGGGAGCAAATGCTACCCCAAAAGAGGACACATGCTCATCTCTGAAACCCAAGTTCAAGATGGCTCTTCTGTGAGTCACGTTTACAAGAGAAATCTCATTTCAAAGGAATCCTCGGTATATACCAGATAGAAGGATGACAGTCGTGTGAAACTCTTTTTTTTTTTTTTTTAACAACAGGGAAAGCTAAGATGTAAATCTATACAACAACCATACCCTTCCTTTCCTTTGGTTTTAATTTTTTAATATTGATTTTTTTTTTTTTTTTTTTTTGGTGGTATTTGGCATGTCAACTCTTCGTTGTGGCATGGGAGATCTAGTTCTCGGATCAGGGATTGAACCTGGGCTTCCTTCTTTGGGAGTGTCCAGTCTTAGCTTCTGGACCACCAGAAAGCCCCTGATTTGGTTTTAGATGAAGATGGTATCGAAGGTGATATCTTGCACCATTTCAGTCACTGACTCAGTTTCTTTAGTTTCTTCAAAACACACACAAGGTACACATTATTAAACCGGTTTGCAAAACAAGGAAAGGTAGTTCATACTACAACACTGTATGCTTACAAATATCTAAATGGTAAGTGGGACGTTATTGATTTTTAATTCCTACGTGGAAAAAAAAGAATGCAGGATTCACACATTTTACAACATGAATAAACATTAAAACAATCTTTAGTGAAAAATATCCATATAGAAAAGGCCACGCAGACCCCATATTCACCGTCTGCTTTAAATCCATCAAGTTTGTCCAAATCACTGAAAATCTCATTAACATTCTTAAAAAAATAAAGATGGGAAGAAAAGATATATAAATACAATTGGACAATTGCTGAAAGGTAAGTGGGGCTGTGGATTATATTATACTGTAGAAACTATATGATGTCTTGATTTTGGAGATTATGTGCAGGTTCTGCAGGAGAATGCACCCATTTTGGATAAAACACATAGAGTATTTTAGATGATGTGGCAAATGTGGGCACTTTTTCCCTTTGCTAGGAGTTTTCTGTACATTTTACCTGGAAAGGAAATTATGTTTGAAAACAAACAAGTCAATACCATAAAAGAAAATCAGATTAGACAGGCATGAAAATGTTCTATAGAGTTCATACTTACCCAGACGAAGTTTAAGGGAAGCTGTGATGCTCCACTGCCCTTGAAGGAGTCCACGTGGAATGAAGAAGTACTGTGGGAAGTCTATTAGTAACGACCATACCTTGGGTCTGCGGGAGAAAGAGATTTTACAAATAAAATTTCCCCCATAACTTCACAAAAAGTTGTTAGACTACATTCAGTAAAGCTGAATAATTTCCAATCAATCTACAATCATATAAAATACTACAACTTACAATCCCAATCAATATACAAAAATCACTTGTGTTTCATAACACTAATAACAATCAGAAATAAAAATTAAGAAAATCACACTTATAATTGCATCCAAAAGAATAAAACATCTAGCCACAAACTTAATCAAGTACATAAAAGACAAGTATTCAGAAAACTAGAAAGCACTGATAAAGAAACCAAAGAAAACACAAATAAACAGAAAACTATTCCATGCTCACGTACTGGAACAATGAGGAATTAAAATGTCCATTCCAAACAAAGCCATGAACAAATACACTGACTGCAATCACAAAATGATATTCAATGGCCTTTTTCACAGAAAAAGAAATACTCCTACTAGTAGGCCCCTAATATTGAACAGGACCTTAAACGACCAAGAAGACTCTGAGAAAGAAGAACACAGCTGGAGGCATCTTCCTCTCTGACTTCAAACGACATCACGGCCCTGTAGTAACCACTACAGTGAGGACCTGGCAGGAACACAGACACATGGACTCCAGCAAAGAATAGAGAGCCCAGGAATGAACCCACATGGACGTGGTCAGTTCATGAAAATCACGAGGAACGAGCCAAGAGGAAAGGACAGTCTTCTGAAGAAACAGTGACAGGAAAAGTGGCCATCTACTCGGAAGAACATCCGTGAAGGTCATTCTCTAGGCCATCGAACAGAAATCGAACTGAAAATCCGCCATTTGTACATGGAGTTTCCCCCAAAACCCCCACCCCCCGAGTGCTCTGAGATGGACCTCCGGTCAGCGCTCAGCTGGACACAGGGAACGTCTACTTCGTCCTCATNGAAGACTCTGAGAAAGAAGAACACAGCTGGAGGCATCTTCCTCTCTGACTTCAAACGACATCACGGCCCTGTAGTAACCACTACAGTGAGGACCTGGCAGGAACACAGACACATGGACTCCAGCAAAGAATAGAGAGCCCAGGAATGAACCCACATGGACGTGGTCAGTTCATGAAAATCACGAGGAACGAGCCAAGAGGAAAGGACAGTCTTCTGAAGAAACAGTGACAGGAAAAGTGGCCATCTACTCGGAAGAACATCCGTGAAGGTCATTCTCTAGGCCATCGAACAGAAATCGAACTGAAAATCCGCCATTTGTACATGGAGTTTCCCCCAAAACCCCCACCCCCCGAGTGCTCTGAGATGGACCTCCGGTCAGCGCTCAGCTGGACACAGGGAACGTCTACTTCGTCCTCATTTTCCCCTCTTGCAGAGCCTCCCTGCTGGCGGGCACTGAGGCAACCCCGCTCCTCTCAGCCGGGACGCAGCTCTGGGACCCCGGAGCCCGAGCCCTGAGGGCCCTGAGGAGACAAAGCTCCCGCCAGGGAAGAGCGGGCAGCCCCGCGCTCGCAGACCTCAGAGGGCTCACCCAGACGCAGCTCTGCTGTGAGCACTCGGACTGGAAGCCCAAACTGAAATGGAGCACAATGGCTCCATGACCCCCTTCAGAACACGGCTAAGGAGCAGCCAGAGCCTGTAGGGAATGCAGCCATAAAAAGGAACACATTTGAGTCCGTTCTAAGGAAGGGGATGAACCGAGAGCGTATTAAACAGGCAAGTCAGTCAGAAAGAGAAAAACATGGAGTCGAGAAGGATGTGTCTGACGAATCTTTTCACATAGCAGCACCAGAGATGCAGACATAGAGGACAGACTTACGGACCTCAGTGGGGAACAAGAAGGAGAGGCTGAGATGAATGGACAGAGCAGCATGGATGCATGCACACCAACATTTATGAATAGAAAACCAGTGGGAATTTGCTGTTAGGATTCAGGGAACTCAAACTGGGGCCCATTAATAACCTAGAGAGGTGGGGATGAATGGGATGTGGGAGGGAGATTCCAGAGTGCGGGGACACACGTACACCTATGGTTCGCTCGTGTGGATGTATGACAAATCAAACCGATATTGTAAAGCAGTGATCAATCCACTGGAAATAAATAACTGTTTAAAAACAAACAAAAAAAAGATGAACAGAAGCACACACTTTGCAACTAACACCGGAATTCCATTTAAAAAACTATACAATTTGAGAAAACAACAAAAGATCTACATGACCTTTGGTCTGGTGATGAGTTCTAACACGCAACAAAAAAGCCAACTTACCAAATCAGGAATATACATTATTTCAAAAATTGCCTTTTACAATTTTATACATTTACTCTGTGAAGGACTTTATTCAAGAGGACGAAAAGACATGCTGTTAAATGAACGAGTGACCACCCACCCTTGCCAGGCAACAGAGAAGAGAAAACACTTGCAGGAGTCATCTTACAACAGGAGGTCCTGGTAAGGAACAAGGAACGAACAAGCTCCCACCAACCAGAATTCTGGAGAGGTCAACAAGAGATGGGAGACTGCAGTCCAGACTTCCTAGCAACTTCCATCTAGCAACAAAGACCCAGCATAGTCAAAACTAATTCAATGGTAAAAAATAAAAATAAAAGGACAGAAGTTCTTTGAACAAATGACTGAGATTAGGGGTGAGGCAGTACATATATGAGCCAGGATCATCATAAAATATGAGAAAGTAAAGACAGTAAGGACAACTATCAAGCTGTGCAAACTGATAAACGTGAATGATTTACACAGGTTTATCTGTATACACTAGCAGATAGTAATCTGAAAAGGAATTAAAAAAAATTCCCTTTCAATAATGTCAACATGAATAAAATACTTTGTCATGGACATAAGGAGGATGACAAGACCGGCACACTGGAAATTGTACATGATGGCTGAAAAATCTCCTGAATACATGGACAGATATTCCATAGCGATGGACAGACTTAAGATGGCAATACCATGGAATGCATCTTCAATCTGAAACGAAGATTCGATATGACTTGATCGCTCAGAGCTTCTGTGTCATCAAGTGTTATTAAAGTAGAAAAGAGATAGAGAAAGCTGCAGACATACACTTTCCAGGGNTAGGGGTGAGGCAGTACATATATGAGCCAGGATAATCGTAAAATATGAGAAAGTAAAGACAGTAAAGACAACTATCAAGCTGTGCAAACTGATAAACGTGAATGATTGACACAGGTTTATCTGTATAAACTAGTAGATAATAATCGGAAAAGGAATTTTAAAAAATTCCCTTTCAATAATGTGAACATGAATAAAATACTTTGTCGTGGACGTGGAGGATGACAAGACCGGCACACTGGAAATGATACATGATGGCTGAAAAATCTCAATACATGGACAGATATTCCATAGCGATGGACAGACTGAAGATGGCAATACCATGGGATGCATCTTCAGTCTGAAACGAAGATTCGATATGACTTGATCGCTCAGTACTTCTGTGTCACCAAGTGTTATTAAAGTAGAAAAGAGATAGAGAAAGCTGCAGACACATACTTTCCAGGGCCGGTGGTGGGAGAGGTGTGATGGGAAGTAAGTCTACCCACTGCAGGTCTTTAGTCAGATGTTATGCAGCCACTAGCAGTCTGCTAAGGAGAGAAAGGCAGTTGGCACCAGTCCTCTCACCCACGACGTGCATTGCGATAACATGGGCAGCAGTGAAGTCATCCCGGGCCAAAAAATGATTGTTGAATCTTGTTGAATCTTGAAGAAAAGGCAGATTTCCAGATATCGTTTCCTTAACATAGATTAGGAGACCAAGGTGCCAGGAGAGGCTCTCGGACCTCGCTACTGCCACCAGGTGGACTACGAGGACAAGTACAACCATCCCATAGAAACAATCCAAGCTGTCTGTGATTCAGGGATAAAACGATGACTACAGACAGGAAAGAGGACCTGACCTAGGAGGGCCAAGCTATTCTATAGAGCCAGAGAAACCTGGGTACCAAGGAAACGTTTTTCCTTGGAACCCAGGAAGCTGGTTCTTTTCATATGCAATTGGTTACAAAGGAAACGTTTTTCCTTGGAACCCGGCAAGCTGGTTCTTTTCATATGCAATTGGTTACCAAGGAAACGTTTTTTCTTGGAACCCAGGAAGCTAGTTCTTTTCATATGCAATTGGTTACCAAGGAAACGTTTTTTACTTGGAACCCGGCAGGCTGGTTCTTTTCATAGGCAATTACAAACAATTAGCAAACACGCCCACCACACAGAAAAACGGCTCAAAGAAATATTTTACATCTCAGGCGGACAACTGGAAGATCTCTTGTCTGTCTGGATTTATGTATGTCTCAGTGTGAGCATTATTGCTCACGTTCTGAGTTCTTATGTATATGGTCTCAAGAAAAGGAAGCCCTTCCACATCAAACTGTTAGAAATACAAGAAAACATTGACCTAAATGAATGTCAGATTCCCGAGAACTGGGATAGAGTCAATATTAAATATCTAGTATTTTGGCTCTCTCTACTCTACTCTAGAAATATCTAAGAGTCATCAACATTAAGCACAAAATGTTCATGTTGCCTAGGTGTATTCTACGTTAAAAATTGCTACATGGTTGTATCTGTCACAAGCTTGTCAACAACACAGCACCTCTAGACAGCCACAACAGCACTAAAAAATGGAAATGTGATATGAGCTTTTACATAAACCATTAACAATAATTCTACTCTAAAATATCTGTCTCTAATAGTCTTGAATGGAGGCAGAGGAGAAGGGCACAACAGAGGGTAAGGTGGTTGGATGGCATCACTGACTCGATGGACATGAGATTCAGCAAGCCTCTGGAGTTGGTGATGCACACGGAAGCCTGGCGTCCTGCAGTCCACGGGTCCCAAAGAGTCAGACACGACTGAGCAACTGAACTGAACTGAACTGAACTGACAATCGTTTCTCCAGGTGTTTTGGGTACCTGAGTTTCTATGATTGTGCTCAACTAAGTGACCACAGGGTATGGCATAACTAGGTCATTTCCAAATTAAACTTCTGAAACATTCACTACTTGAAAGGACCTCCATTTTACACAGAAACCAAAGAGATTTTTGACTATCCATAAATTGTGTCTGGCACGATCCTGACATGTTCAGTGTAAGAAAACAATTTTTTTTGTTTGTTTGTTTTTTGTTTTTGTTATTCTTGGGGAGGCGGGGGTGTATTATCAGTGTACAAATGTTCCCCAATCTATAGAATGCCAGTCTAAAAGTCAGTTCTTGGTTGCTTAAGGGAAATGTATGACTAGATATTAAAAGAAGTTATGTGGCATGAAATCACATTTTATGAGGGAAACCGAAGTAGTTCTGTCTTAGAAGTGGCACTTTCAGGATGGGAGAAATGAAGGAATGGGTACAGAATGGGATAAGGAGGTTGTATGGAAAGCGGACCCCCAGAAAAGAGTTTTGTGCCTAACACAAATTTTCTTGAGAGGTTGCCTTTGCTAATGGATTGAACAGTTGCCTTTGCTAATGGATTTTAAGTTTCTCGACCTCTTAAGTGATGTGTTCTAGGTTGCCCTAGAACAGAAATCTTTTGTTAGCTTTGGCTAAGTGGACAAGTAATGTTTCACAGTAACTTCTGTGATGCTACCTGACTGGTGTCAACCCTTTTGATATCTATGCACTGCTGCTGCTGCTTAGTCGCTACAGCCGTATTCGACTCTGTGCAACCCTATAGATGGCAGCCCACCAGGCCCCGCCGTTCCTGAGATTCCCCAGGTAAGAACCCTAGCGTGGGTTGCCAATTCCTCCTCCAATGCATGAAAGTGAAAAGTGAAAGGGAAATCGCTGAGTCAGGTGCGACTCTCAGCGACCCCATGGACTGCAGCCTACAGGCTCCTCCGGCCATGGGATTTTCCAGGCAAGAATACTTACTGGAGTGGGTGTGCCATTGACTTCTGCCATATCTCTGCACAAGCCTGCCTAAATACTTTACTTCTAGCTAACTNCCCGCCGTTCCTGAGATTCCCCAGGTAAGAACCCTAGAGTGGGTTGCCATTTCCTCGTCCAATGCATGAAAGTGAAAAGTGAAAGGGAAGTCGCTGAGTCAGGTGCGACTCTCAGCGACCCCATGGACTGCAGCGTACCAGGCTCCTCCGGCCATTGGATTTTCCAGGCAAGAGTACTTACTGGAGTGGGGGTGCCATTGACTTCTCCCATTTCTCTGCACAAGCCTGCCTAAATACTTGACTTCTAGCTAACTTTGGGATGCTTCGGAGGGCCCCTGACTCCTCCCAAAGAGAGATATGAAACAACCTGAGTTCATTTGGCATGTGACACTACATGGGAAGTGCTGTCAGAAAGAGGGATGAATCTCCCCAAGGTATATTATATGGTGGATGTTACTGGAAGGTACAGTTTGGGCAGAGGCAGAAAAGGACGAGAGCGAGATGGCATGTGGAGTTGGGCAGGGCCTGATAAGTCCCACTGACTGCAATCACAAAATGATATTCAATGGCCTTTTTCACAGAAACAGAAACACTCCTACTGCTGCTGCTGCTAAATCACTTCAGTCGTGTCCGTCTCTGTGTGACCCCAAGGATGGCAGCCCTACTAGTAGGCTGCTAATATTGAACAGGACCTGAAACGGCCAAGAAGACTCAGAGCCGGAAGAACACAGCTGGAGGCATCTTCCTCTCCGACTTCAAACTACATCACGGCCCTGTAGTAACCACCACAGTGAGAACCTGGCAGGAACACAGATACATAGACTCCAGGAAAGAATAGAGAGCCCAGGAATGAACCCACATGGACGTGGACAGTTCATTACAATCAAACTGGAAATGAGCCAAGAGGAAAGGACAGTCTTCTGAAGAAAGAGTGACCGGAAAACTGGCCACCTACTCAGAAGAACATCCCCGAAGGTCATCCTCTAGGCCATCTAACTGAAAGCGAACTGAAAACACGCCATTTTGCACATGGAGCTCTCCTGGCTCCCCCTCCACCCACCGCATCAAGCGCTCTGAGATGAACCTCCGAGATGTACCACAGGTCAGCACTCAGCTGGACACTGGGAACGTGTACTTCGTCCTCATTTTCATCTCTTGCACCTCCTCCCTGCTGGCGGGCGCTGAGGCAACCCCGCTCCTCTCAGCTAGGACGAGGCCCCGGGACCCAGGAGCCCGAGCCCTGAGGGCCCTGAGGAGACAAAGCTCCCGCCAGGGAAGAGCTGGCAGCCCTGCGCTCGCAGACCTCAGAGGGCTCACCCAGATGCAGCTCTGCTGTGAGCACTCAGACTGGAAGCCCAAACTCAAATGGAGGACAATGGCTTCATGACCCCCTTCAAAACACGGCTAAGGAGCAGCCAGAACCTGTGGGGAATGCAGCCATTCAAAGGAACACATTTGTGTCCGTTCGAATGATGGGGACGCACCGAGAGACCGAGAGCGGACTAAAGAGGCAAGTCACTCAGAAAGAGAAAAACATGGAATCGGGAAGGATGGGTCTGATTAATCTGTCCACATAGCAGCACCGGAGACACAGACATGGAGGACAGGCTTAGGACCAGGCTGAGGAACGAGAGGGAGAGGGTGCGATGAATGGACAGAGCAGCATGGATGCATGTACCCCAACATTTGTAAATAGACAACCACTGGGAATTTGCTGTTAGGACTCAGGGACCTCAAACTGGGGCACTGTAATAACCTTGAGAGGTGGGGATGGATGGCATATGGGAGGGAGATTCCAGAGCGAGGGAACACACGTACACCTATACTTCATTCGTATGGATGTTTGACAAATCAAACCCATATTGAAAAGCACTTGTGAATCAAATAGACATAAATAAGTGTTTTAAAAAAAAAAAAAAAAAGGATTACATGAACAGAAGCAAAACCATTGCAACTAACCTCTGAATTCCATTTTAAAAACTGTACCATTTTAGAAAACAACCAATGATGTTCATGACCCTTTGGTCTGGGATGAGTTGTAACACACAACTATACATTCTTTCAAACATGGACTTTTACAATTTTATACATTTACTCTGTGAAAAACCTTATTCCAGAGAACCAAAAGACACTCTGTGAAATGAACCTGTGACCACCCGCCCGTGCCCGGCCACAGAGAAGAGAAAACCCTTGCAGGAGTCATCTTACAACAGAAAGTCCTGGTAAGGAACAAGGAACGAAGAAGCTCCCACCAACCAGGATTCTCGAGAGGTCAACAAGAAATGGGAGACTGGAGTCCAGACTTCCTAGCATCTTCCATCTAGCAACCAAGACCCAGCATAGTCTAAAGTAATTCAATGTTAAAAAATAAATATAAAAGGACAGGAGTTCTTTGAACAAATGACTGACATTAGGGGTTAGGCAGTACGTATATGAGCCAGCATAATCGTAAAATATGAGAAAGTAAAGACAGTAAAGACAACTATCAAGCTGTGGAAACTGATAAACGTGAATGATTTACACAGATTTATCTGTATACAGTAGTAGATAATAATCGAAAAAGGAATTTAAAGAAATTCCCTTTCAATAGTGTGAACATGAATAAAATACTTTGTCGTGGACGTGGAGGATAATAAGACCGGCACACTGGAAATGATATACGATGGCTGAAAAATCTCCTGAATACATGGACAGATATTCCATAGCGATGGACAGACTGAAGATGGCAACAACATGGGACGCATCTTCAGTCTGAAACGAAGATTCAATATGACTTGATCGCTCAGTACTTGTGTGTCACCAAGTGTTATTAAAGTAGAAAAGAGATAGAGAAAGCTGCAGACATACACTTTCCAGGGCCGGTGGTGGGAGAGGTGTGGTGGGAAGTAAGTCTACCCACTGCTGGTCTTTAGTCAGATGTTATACAGCCACTAGCAGTCTGCTAAGGAAAGAAAGGGAGTTGGCACCAGGCCTCTCACCCACGACGTGCATTGCGATAACATGGCCAGCAGTGAAGTCATCCCGGGCCAAAAAATGATTGTTGAATCTTGAAGAAAAGGCAGATTTCCAGATATCGTTTCCTTAACATAANTACATGGACAGATATTCCATAGCGATGGACAGACTGAAGATGGCAACAACATGGGACGCATCTTCAGTCTGAAACGAAGATTCAATATGACTTGATCGCTCAGTACTTGTGTGTCACCAAGTGTTATTAAAGTAGAAAAGAGATAGAGAAAGCTGCAGACATACACTTTCCAGGGCCGGTGGTGGGAGAGGTGTGGTGGGAAGTAAGTCTACCCACTGCTGGTCTTTAGTCAGATGTTATACAGCCACTAGCAGTCTGCTAAGGAAAGAAAGGGAGTTGGCACCAGGCCTCTCACCCACGACGTGCATTGCGATAACATGGCCAGCAGTGAAGTCATCCCGGGCCAAAAAATGATTGTTGAATCTTGAAGAAAAGGCAGATTTCCAGATATCGTTTCCTTAACATAAATTAGGAGACCAAGGTCCCAGGAGAGGCTCTCGGACCTCGCTACTGCCACCGGGTGGACTACGACGACAAGTACATCCATCCCATAGTGACAATCCAAGATGTCTGTGATTCAGGGATAAAACGATGACTACACACAGGAAAGAGGACCTGACCTAGGAGGGCCAAGTTATTCTATAGAGCCAGAGAAAACTGGGTACCAAGGAAACGTTTTTCCTTGGAACCCAGGAAGCTGGTTCTTTTCATATCCAATTGGTTACCAAGGAAACGTTTTTACTTGGAACCCAGGAAGCTAGTTCTTTTCATATTCAATTGGTTACCAAGAAAACGTTTTTTTTTTTTTTANGGTGGACTACGAGGACAAGTACATCCATCCCATAGAGACAATCCAAGCTGTCTGTGATTCAGGGATAAAACGATGACTACAGACAGGAAAGAGGACCTGACCTAGGAGGGCCAAGCTATTCTATAGAGCCAGAGAAACCTAGGTACCAAGGAAACGTTTTTCCTTGGAACCCAGGAAGCTGGTTCTATTCATATGCAATTGGTTACCAAGGAAACGTTTTTTCTTGGAACCCAGGAAGCTAGTTCTTTTCATATGCCATTGGTTACCAAGGAAACATTTTTTACTTGGAACCCGGCAGACTGGATCTTTTCGTAGGCAATTACAAACAATTAGCAAACACACCCACCCCACAGAAAAACGGATCAAAGAAATATTTTACATCTCAGCTGGAAAACTGAAAATTCTCTTGTCTGTCTGGATTTATGTATGTCTCAGTGTGAGCCTTATTGCTCACGTTCTGAGTTCTTAAGTATATGGTCTCAAGAAAAGGAAGCCCTTCCACATCAAACTGTTGGAAATACAAGAAAACTTTGACATAAATGAATGTCAGAGTCCCGTGAACTGGGAAAGAGTCAATATTAAATATCTAGTATTTTTGGCTCTCGCTACTCTACTCTAGGCATGTCTAAGAGTCATCAACATTAAGCACAAAATGTTCATGTTGCCTAGGTGTATTCTACGTTAAAAATTGCTACATGGTTATATCTGTCACAAGCTTGTCAAGAAGACAGCACCTCTAGACAGCAACAACAGCACTAAAAAATGGAAATGTGATATGAGCTTTTAGATATACCATTAACAGTAATTCTACTCTAAAATATCNAGAGTCATCAACATTAAGCACAAAATGTTCATGTTGCCTAGGTGTATTCTACGTTAAAAATTGCTACATGGTTATATCTGTCACAAGCTTGTCAAGAAGACAGCACCTCTAGACAGCAACAACAGCACTAAAAAATGGAAATGTGATATGAGCTTTTAGATATACCATTAACAGTAATTCTACTCTAAAATATCTGTCTCTAATATTCTTGAATGACGGCAGAGGAGAAGGGCACAACAGAGGGTAAGGTGGTTGGATGGCATCACTGACTCGATGGACATGAGATTCAGCAAGCCCCTGGAGTTGGTGATGGACGCGGAAGCCTGGCGTACTGCAGTCCACGGGTCCCAAAGAGTCAGACACGGCTGAGCAACTGAACTGAACTGAACTGAACTTACAATCGTTTCTCCAGGTGTTTTGGGTACCTGAGTTTCTATCCTTGTGGTCAACGAAGTGGTCACAGGGTATGGCATAGCTAGGTCATTTCCAATTTAAACTTCTGAAACATTCATTACTTGAAAGGACCTCCATTTTACACAGAAACAAAGGAGATTTTTGACTATCCATAAATAGTGTCTGGCACCATCCTGAGATGTTCAGGGTAAGAAAGCAATTTTTTTGTTTGTTTGTTTTTTGTTTTTGTTGTTCTTGGGGAGACAGGGGGGTATTATCACTGTACGTATGTTCCCCAGTCTATAGAATGCCAGTGTAAAAGTCAGTTCTTGGTTGCTTAAGGGAAATGTATGACTAGATATTAAAAGAACGTATGTGGCATGAAATCACATTTTATGACGGAAACCGAAGTAGTTCTGTCTTAGAAGTGGCACTTTCAGGATGGGAGAAACGAAGGAATGGGTACAGAATGGGATAAGGAGATTGTATCGAAAGCAGACGCCCAGAAAAGAGTTCTGTGCCTAACACAAATTTTCTTGAGAGGTTGCCTTTGCTAATGGGTTGAGCAGTTGCCTTTGCTAATGGATTTTAAGTTTCTTGACCTCTTAAGTGATGTGTTCTAGGTTGCCCTAGAACAGAAATCTTTTGTGAGCTTTGGTTAAGTGGAGAAGTATTGTTTCGCGGTGACTTCTATGATCCTACCTGACTGTTGTCACCCCTTTTGATATCTATGCACTGCTGCTGCTGCTTAGACGCTACAGCCGATTTCGACTCTGTGCGACCCCTTAGATCGCAGCCCACCAGGCCCCGCCGTTCCTGAGATTCCCCAGCTAAGAACCCTAGAGTGGGTTGCCATTTCCTCTTCCAATGCATGAAAGTGAAAAGTGAAAGGGAAGTGGCTGAGTCAGGTGCAACTCTCAGCGACCCCATGGACTGCAGCCAACCAGGCTCCTCCGGCCATGGGATTTTCCAGGCAAGAGTACTTACTGGAGTGGGGGTGCCATTGACTTCTCCCACATCTCTGCACAAGCCTGCCTAAATACTTGACTTCTAGCTAACGTTGGGATGCTTCGGAGGGCCCCTGAGACCTCCCAAAGTGAGATATCAAACAACCTGAGTTCATTTGGCATGTGACACTACATGGGAAGTGCTGTCAGAAAGAGGGATGAATCTCCCCAAGGTATATTATATGGTGGATGTTACTGGAAGGTACAGTTTAGGCCGAGGCAGAAAAGGAGGAGAGCGAGATGGCATGTCGAGTTGGGCAGGGCCTGATAAGTCCCACTGACTGCAATCACAAAATAATATTCAATGGCTTTTTCACAGAAACAGAAACACTCCTACTGCTGCTGCTGCTAAGTCCCTTCAGTCGTGTCCGACTCTGTGTGACCCCAGGGATGGCAGCACTACTAGTAGGCTGCTAATATTGAACAGGACCTGAAACAGCCAAGAAGACTCTGAGAAAGAAGAACACAGCTGGAGGCATCTTCCTCTCCGACTTCAAACTACATCACGGCCCTGTAGTAACCACCACAGTGAGGACCTGGCAGGAACACAGATACATAGACTCCAGGAAAGGATAGAGAGCCCAGGAATGAACCCACATGGACGTGGTCAGTTCATGACAATCAAACCGGGAACGAGCCAAGAGGAAAGGACAGTCTTCTGAAGAAAGAGTGACAGGAAAACTGGCCACCTACTCGGAAGAACATCCCCGAAGGTCATCCTCTAGGCCATCTAACAGAAATCGAACTGAAAACACGCCATTTTGCACATGGAGCTCTCCTGCCTCCCCCTCCACCCACCGCATCAAGCACTCTGAGATGGACCTCCGAGATGGACCGCAGGTCAGCGCTCAGCTGGACCCAGGGAACGTGTACTTCGTCCTCATTTTTCCCTCTTGCAGCGACTCCTGCTGGCGGGCGCTGAGGCAACCCCACTCCTCTCAGCCGGGACTAGGCCCCGGGACCCCGGAGCTCGAGCCCTGAGGGCCCTGAGGAGACAAAGCTCCCGCCAGGGAAAAGCGGGCAGCCCCGCGCTCGCAGAGCTCAGAGGGCTCACCCAGACGCAGTTCTGCTGTGAGCACACAGACTGGAAGCCCAAACTGAAATGCAGCACAATGGCTCCATGATCCCCTTCAAAACACGGCTAAGGAGCCGCCAGAGCCTGTGGGGAATGTAGCCATTCAAAGGACCACATTTGTGTCCGTTTGAATGAAGGGGACGCACCGAGAGCGGACTAAAGAGGCAAGTCACTCAGAAAGAGAAAAACATGGAATCGGCAAGGATGGGTCTGATCAATCTGTCCACATAGCAGCACCGGAGATGCAGACATGGAGGATAGGCTTCCGGACCAGGCTGAGGAACGAGAGGGAGAGGGTGCGATGAATGGACAGAGCAGCATGGATGCATGTACCCCAACATTTGTAAATACACAACCACTGGGAATTTGCTGTTAGGACTCAGGGACCTCAAACTGGGGCACTGTAATAACCTTGAGATGTGGTGATGGATGGCATGTGGGAGGGAGATTCCAGAGCGAGGGCACACTCGTACACCTATGGTTCATTCGTATGGTTGTTTGACAAATCAAACCTATATTGAAAAGCACTTGTCAATCAAATAGACATAATTAAGTGTTTAAAAAAAAAAAAAAAAGGATGACATGAACAGAAGCACAACTTTTGCAACTAACCCAGGAATTCCATTTAAAAAATTGTAGAATTTGAGAAAACAACTAAAGATCTACATGGCCCTTTGGACTGGGATGAGTTGTTACACACAACTATACATTCTTTCAAACATGGACTTTTACAATGTTATACATTTACTCTGTGAAAGACCTTATTCCGGAGAAACAAAAGACACTCTGTTAAATGAACCAGTGACCACCCGCCCTTGCCAGGCCACAGAGAAGAGAAAACCCTTGCAAGAGTCATCTTACAACAGGAGGTTCTGGTAAGGAACAAGGAACAAACAAGCTCCCACCAACCAGGATTCTTGAGAGGTCAACAAGAAATGGGAGACTGCAGTCCAGACTTCCTAGCATCTTCCATCTAGCAACGAAGACCCAGCATAGTCTAATTTAATTCAATGTTAAAAAATAAATATAAAAGGACAGGAGTTCTTTGAACAAATGACTGGCATTAGGGGTGAGGCAGTACATATATGAGCCAGGATAATTGTAAAATATGCGAAAGTAAAGACAGTAAAGACTACTCTCAAGCTGTGCAAACTGATAAACGTGAATGATTTACACAGGTTTATCTGTATACACTAGTAGATAATAATCTGAAAAGGAATTTAAAAAATTCCCTTTCAATAGTGTGAACATGAATAAAATACTTTGTCGTGGACGTGGAGAATGAGAAGACTGGCACACTGGAAATGATACACAATGGCTGAAAAATCTCTTGAACACATGGACAGATATTCCATAGCGATGGACAGACTGAAGATGGCAATAACATGGGATGCATCTTTACTCTGAAATGAAGATTCAATATGACTTGATCACTCAGTACTTCTGTGTCACCAAGTGTTATTAAAGTAGAAAAGAGATAGAGAAAGCTGCAGACATACACTTTCCAGGGCCGGTGGTGGGAGAGGTGTGGTGGGAAGTAAGTCTACCCACTGCTGGTCTTTATTCAGATGTTATACAACCACTAGCAGTCTGCTAAGGAGAGAAAGTCAGTTGGCACCAGGCCTCTCACCCACGAAGTGCATTGCGAAAACATGGGCAGCCGTGAAGTCACCCCGGGGCAAAAAATGATTGTTGCATCTTGTTGAATCTTGAAGAAAAGGCAGATTTCCAGATACCGTTTCCTTAACATAGATTAGGAGACCAAGGTCCCAGGAGAGGCTCTCGGACCTTGCTACTGCCACCGGGTGGACTACGAGGACAAGTACATCCATCCCATAGAGACAATCCAAGCTGTCTGTGATTCAGGGATAAAACGATGACTACAGACAGGAAAGAGGACCTGACCTAGGAGGGCCAAGCTATTCTATAGAGCCAGAGAAACCTAGGTACCAAGGAAACGTTTTTCCTTGGAACCCAGGAAGCTGGTTCTATTCATATGCAATTGGTTACCNGCAGTTGGCACCAGGCCTCTCACCCACGACGTGCATTGCGATAACATGGGCAGCAGTGAAGTCATCCCGGGCCAAAAAATGATTGCTGAATCTTGAAGAAAAGGCAGATTTCCAGATATCGTTTCCTTAACACAGATTAGGAGACCAAGGTCCCAGGAGAGGCTCTCGGACCTCGCTACTGCCACCGGGTGGACTACCAGGACAAGTGCATCCATCCCATAGAGACAATCCAAGCTGTCTGTGATTCGGGGATATAACCATGACTACAGACAGGAAAGAGGACCTGACCTAGGAGGGCCAAGCTATTCTACAGAGCCAGAGAAACCTGGGTACCAAGGAAACGTTTTTTCTTGGAACTCAGCAAGCTGGTTCTTTTCATAAGCTAGTTCTTTTCATATGCAATTGGTTACCGAGGAAACGTTTTTTACTTGGAACCCGGCAGGCTGGTTCTTTTCATAGGCAATTACAAACAAGTAGCAAACACGCCCACCCCACAGAAAAACGGCTCAAAGAAATATTTTACATCTCAGGCGGAAAACTGGAAGATCTCTTGTCTGTCTGGATTTATGTATGTCTCAGTGTGAGCCTTATTGCTCACGTTCTGAGTTCTTATGTATATGATCTCAAGAAAAGGAAGCCCTTCCACATCAAACTGTTGGAAATACAAGAAAACATTGACCTAAATGAATGTCAGAGTCCCGTGAACTGGGAAAGAGTCAATATTAAATATCTAGTATTTTGGCTCTCGCTACTCTACTCTAGACATGTCNTTTTGGAACCCAGGATGCTTGTTCTTTTCATATGCAAATGGTTACCAAGGAAACGTTTTTCTTGTAACCCAGGATTCTAGTTCTTTTCATATGCAATTGGTTACCAAGGAAACGTTTTTTACTTGGAACCAGGCAGGCTGGTTCTTTTCATAGGCAATTACAAACAATTAGCAAACACGCCCACCCCAGGGAAAAAGGGCTCAAAGAAATTTTACATCTCAGGCGGAAAACTGGAAGATCTCTTGTCTGTCTGGATTTATGTATGTCTCCGTGTGAGCCTTATTGCTCACGTTCTGAGTTCTTATGTATATGGTCTCAAGAAAAGGAAGCCCTTCCACATCAAACTGTTGGAAATACAAGAAAACATTGACCTAAATGAATGTCAGCGTCCCGTGAACTGGGAAAGAGTCAATATTAAATATCTAGTATTTTGGCACTCGCTACTCTACTCTAGACATGTCTAAGAGTCATCAACATTAAGCACAAAATGTTCATGTTGCCTAGGTGTATTCTACGTTAAAAATTGCTACATGGTTATATCTGTCACAAGCTTGTCAACAAGACAGCACCTCTAGACAGCAACAACAGCACTAAAAAATGGAAATGTGATATGAGCTTTTAGATAAACCATTAACAATAATTCTACTCTAAAATATCTGTCTCTAATAGTCTTGAATGAAGGCAGAGGAGAAGGGCACGACAGAGGGTAAGGTGGTTGGATGGCATCACTGACTCGATGGACATGAGATTCAGCAAGCCCCTGGAGTTGGTGATGGACACGGAAGCCTGGCGTCCTTCAGTCCATGGGTCCCAAAGAGTCAGACACGACTGAGCAACTTAACTAATCTGATCTGAACTTACAATCGTTTCTCTAGGTGTTTTGGGTACCTGAGTTTCTGTCCTTGTGCTCAACTAAGTGACCACAGGGTATGGCATAGCTAGGTCATTTCCAAATTAAACTTTTGAAACATTCACTACTTGAAAGGACCTCCATTTTACACAGAAACAAAAGAGATTTTTGACTATTCATAAATAGTATCTGGTCTGGTCTGGAATGAGTTGTAACACACAATTATACATTCTTTCAAACATGGACTTTTACAATGTTATACATTTACTCTGTGAAAGACCTTATTCCAGAGAACTAAAAGACACTCTGTGAAATGAACCAGTGACCACCCGCCCTTGCCAGGCCACAGAGAAGAGAAAAGCCTTGCAGGAGTCATCTTACAACAGGAAGTCCTGGTAAGGAACAAGGAACGAAGAAGCTCCCACCAACCAGGATTCTCGAGAGGTCAACAAGAAATGGGAGACTGCAGGCCAGACTCCCTAGCATCTTCCATCTAGCAACCAAGACCCAGCATAGTCTAAATTAATTCAATGTTAAAAAATAAATATAAAAGGACAGGAGTTCTTTGAACAAATGACTGACATTAGGGGTGAGGCAGTACGTATATGAGCCAGCATAATCGTAAAATATGAGAAACTAAAGACAGTAAAGACAATTATCAAGCTATGGAAACTGATAAACGTGAATGATTTACACAGGTTTATCTGTATACAGTAGTAGATAATAATCGGAAAAGGAATTTTAAAATATTCCCTTTCAATAATGTGAACATGAATAAATTACTTTGTCGTGGACGTGGAGGATGACAAGACCGGCACACTGAAAATGATACACGACGGCTGAAAAATCTCCTGAATACATGGACAGATATTCCATAGCGATGGACAGACTGAAGATGTCAATACCATGGAATGCATCTTCAGTCTGAAACGAAGATTCGATATGACTTGATTGCTCAGTACTTCTGTGTCACCAAGTGTTATTAAAGTAGAAAAGAGATAGAGAAAGCTGCAGACATACACTTTCCAGAGCCGGTGGTGGGAGAGGTGTGGTGGGAAGTAAGTCTACCCACTGCTCGTCTTTAGTCAGATGTTATACAACCACTAGCAGTCTGCTAAGGAGAGAAAGGCAGTTGGTACCAGGCCACCCACCCACGACGTGCATTGCGATAACATGAGCAGCAGTGAAGTCATTCCGGGCTAAAAAATGATTGTTGAATCTTGAAGAAAAGGCAGATTTCCAGATATCATTTCCTTAACATAGATTAGGAGACCAAGGTCCCAAGAGAGGCTCTCGGACCGCGCTACTGTCACCGGGTGGACTACGAGGACAAGTACATCCATTCCATAGAGAAAATCCAAGCTGTCTGTGATTCAGGGATAAAACGATGACTACAGACAAGAAAGAAGACCAGAACTAGGAGGGCCAAGCTATTTTATAGAGCCAGAGAAACCTGGGTACCAAGGAAACCTTTTTCCTTGAAACCCAGGAAGCTGGTTCTTTTCATATGCAATTCGTTACCAAGGAAAAGTTTTTACTTGGAACCCAGGAAGCTAGTTCTTTTCATATGCAATTGGTTACTAAGGAAACGTTTTTTCTTGGAACACAGGAAGCTGGTTCTTTTCANCTAAAAAATGATTGTTGAATCTTGAAGAAAAGGCAGATTTCCAGATATCATTTCCTTAACATAGATTAGGAGACCAAGGTCCCAAGAGAGGCTCTCGGACCGCGCTACTGTCACCGGGTGGACTACGAGGACAAGTACATCCATTCCATAGAGAAAATCCAAGCTGTCTGTGATTCAGGGATAAAACGATGACTACAGACAAGAAAGAAGACCAGAACTAGGAGGGCCAAGCTATTTTATAGAGCCAGAGAAACCTGGGTACCAAGGAAACGTTTTTCCTTGAAACCCAGGAAGCTGGTTCTTTTCATATGCAATTGGTTACCAAGGAAAAGTTTTTACTTGGAACCCAGGAAGCTACTTCTTTTCATATGCAATTGGTTACTAAGGAAACGTTTTTTCTTGGAACACAGGAAGCTGGTTCTTTTCATATGCAAATGGTTACCAAGGAAACGTTTTTTACTTGGAACCAGGCAGGCTGGTTCTTTTCATAGGCAATTACAAACAATTAACAAACACACCCACCCCACAGAAAAACGGCTCAAAGAAATTTTACACCTCAGGCGGAAAACTGGAAGATCTCTTGTCAGTCTGGATATATGTATGTCTCCGTGTGAGCCTTATTGCTCACGTTCTGAGTTCTTATGTATATGGTCTCAAGAAAAGGAAGCCCTTCCACATCAAACGGTCGGAAATACAAGAAAATATTGACCTAAATGAACGTCAGAGTCCCGTGAATTGGGAAAGAGTCAATATTAAATATCTAGCATTTTGGCTCTCGCTACTCTACCCTAGACATGTCTAAGAGTCATCAACATTAAGCACAAAGTGTTCATGTTGCCTAGGTGTATTCTACGTTAAAAATTGCTACATGGTTATATCTGTCACAAGCTTGGCAACAAGACAGCACATCTAGACAGCAACAACAGCACTAAAAAATGGAAATATGATATGAGCTTTTAGATAAACCATTAACAATAATTCCACTCTAAAATATCTGTCTCTCATAGTCTTGAATGAAGGCAGAGGAGAAGGGCACGACAGAGTGTAAGGTGATTGGACGGCATCACTGACTCGATGGACATGAGATTCAGCAAGCCCCTGGAGTTTGTGATGTACACAGAAGCCTGGAGTCCTGCAGTTCACGGGTCCCAAAGAGTCAGACACGACTGAGCAACTGAACTGAACTGAACTGAAGTTACAATCGTTTCTCCAGGTGTTTTGGGTACCTGAGTTTCTATCCTTGTGCTCAACTAAGTGACCACAGGTTATGGCATAGATAGGTCATTTCCACATTAAACTTCTCAAACATTCACTTCTTGAAAGGACCTCCATTTGACACAGAAACAAAAGAGATTTTTGACTATCCATAAATAGTGTCTGGCACCATCCTGACATGTTCAGTGTAAGAAAGCAATTTGTTTGGTTGTTTGTTTGTTTTTTTGTATTCGTTGTTCTTGAGGAGGCGGGTGGGGGGTTATTATCACTGTACCCATGTTCCCCAATCTATAGAAAGCCAGTCTAAAAGTCAGTTCTTGGTTGCTTAAGGGAAATGTATGACTAGATATTAAAAGAAGGTATGTGGCATGAAATCACATTTTATGAAGGAA
>SJYB01006872.1:14648-26105 GCA_006408585.1 Antidorcas marsupialis
CTAGGTTCCCGCCCCTAACCCAGTCCACACAGCCAGCCCTGCCCCCTCCTTGCTGCCCCCCTCGCCACCTCACCCCTGCTCTGGGTCCTGGTCCTCAGCTGCTCCTCCTGACCCTCCCCTGTGAGTGGCGGGCGTGGCTCGTGTCCGTGGCCTGCGCACAGAGGCCTTCCTCCCTGCTGCACAGCCGTCTCCCGCCTCAGACATCCGTGTGGCTGCGGCACACGTGCCCTTCGCCAGGGACGCAGATGCTGCGGGAGTCCCCAGGCTCCATGCACCCTCACGGAAGACTGGGGCTCCTGGGCTTTCTCATGGATCTTCAGGAAGAGTCTAGGAGGCCAGGCTCCCAGGGCTGGAGACGTGGACACCTGGGGCTGCCTGCCAGGCCGAGGGCATGGCAGTCCGGGGGAGGCTGGCTCTGCGCATCTCCCTGCCTCCCGCGTGGGGCTCCTGGGTCTGCCTTCTCGGAGTCTGCTGCTTGGCCCCCGTCCTGTGGAGTCGTTATGCATCCTGCATCACTTCTGCTTCTGTGGGGTCCGGGGCCCACACTCTTCTGGCTGCACTTACCCGCAGCGCAGAGTGGCTGGGGGGTCACCTGCTGCTCTGAGCTGCCCTGGGTGGGCGGGTGCTCTGTGGGCTCTGCCACACTGCCAGCTACTGTGGGCAGGGCCATGGACAGCCATGGGCTTTAGGACGTCACAGCACTGAAGGACAAGGACCCTCCGGTTCAGGGCTGGGAGCCCAGGGCGGGGAGGAAGACAGAGGGGGCTGCCTCAGGGGAGGGTAGAGGGCACGGTCCTCAATCAGGGGGCATCTGATGCCACAGACACATGTGGTGTCAGGACCAGGAATGGAGGCCAGCGGTGGTTTAGTTGCTAAGTCGTATCCGACTCTTGCGACCCCAAGGACTGTGGCCCTCCCGGCTTCTCTGTCCACGGGATTCTCCAGGCAAGAATACTGAAGTGGGTTGCCATTTCCTTCTCCAGGGATCTTCCCCACCTAGGAGTTGAACCTGGGTCTCCTGCATTGCAGGCAGATTCTTTACTGACTGAGCTTCAAGGGCCAGAGACGGCCACCAAATGTCCTGACAGGGGCCAAGGCCCAGCCCTCAGGTCAGGCTGGCCCGACGTGTCACTGGAGCTCGGTGGCACTGGGCTGGGTGGGCAGCTGGGACCACGGCTCTGGGCCACAACTGGGATCTGGAATGGGGCGCTGGAAGACTCACCCAACCTCTAGACGCCTCTGTTTCCTCCCCCGTAAACAGAGCCGTGATCAGAGTGCCCACCCCAGAGACAGCGGGANTCTGGAACCCTGGTTCCTGGGGCGCTGGAAGACTCACCCAACCTCTAGACGCCTCTGTTTCCTCCCCCGTAAACAGAGCCGTGATCAGAGTGCCCACCCCAGAGACAGCGGGACGAGCAAGCTCAATGCTGGCGGCTGGCCTGCAGCCCACGCCAGGGCAGCGGTGAACGCGCGATGCCCGTCACCACCCCGAACACTGTTTCCACAAACACACACGGGGAGCGCTCCAAGCCTGCCCATCCCCTCCAGTGGCGTCTGGAACGTGGTATAAAACTTACCGAATAAGCAAACAAATACATGAAATAAAAAATAAACATTCCGCAAGGGCCTTCTCTTGCCAACAACAGGTTCACGTTAACAAAAGCAAGCTCAGAAAACCGTCGGCACGTAGGCGGTTACTGTGTTCGCACAGGGCCTTCTCTGTGAGGACTGTGGCTGTGAGATGAAACACGGCTGGTGCGCGCTTGATCCCAGGGGAAAGAGCAGCGGGCAGGGTGCTTCGCCAGGCAGATCCAGAGGAGCTGTGGACTGGCGGGGGCTCTGAGGTCAAAGGCGAGGAGACCCGGGAACCAGGCCCCGGTCAGACAGAACTCACATCTGAAATGACTCCAAGCAACGTCACACCAGTGAACACGAACACGCCCACAGAGACGCCAGCCCTCTAGGACGTGCATCTCCTTGCAGAAACAACAGCACAGTATCTTGTCTTCGTGCTTGGTTAAGCGCTTCTTTCTTTCTTGGCGGCGGTTTCATCTTGCGCGCTTGTTTCTTTGCCAAAGGGAACGCCACCCACACAACGTGTTTTTGCAACATTTCTTTTACTCTGGTGGTAACCCAGCTAATGAGAAAGATCGGAATCGCGTGGAATCACATACTTGGCCAGCACAGACTTGTCCCTGTTGCTGCATGTGAAATAATATCCACAGATTCTTTCGATAAAATCACAGGTCAGAATAAGCCCTGGCCACACTTAGAGGTGGAAACAATTCTGGTACAGTTAAGAACCCTTAACACTGATGGTGCTACAAATCACACAGTCCCTTAATGTTTCTTCTCCTAAGTCCCCAGGCCACACTGTCCCGCGAACCTCAGACCCTTATGCCAGTGCAGCACCCTTTAGAGTTCAACCTCCTGGAATACCTAACACACTCTCAGACCATCTGTCTTTTAACATTTCTCATACATATTTGAAATCTTTCACACAAAGCCACTGGTAGCATGCCATTCCCATAAGAACATGTTAATAGAGATCTTTTCAAAAACAGCTTCAGAAAATGGGAGGAATCTCTTTGAACATCTTCAAAGAGATGCTCTATTTTCATGTAGACTTGACTTCGGAGTTGCACAATGAAGAGAAACAGACATTCATCAAACCTTTCAAGGCATAGATGTTTATCAGGGGATCACAGCTCCGTGTGGCCCCAGCAGCTACCCTGCGAGCAGCTTCTAGGAGAAACTACTAATGTCCCCCTAGGACGTTTCCCAGGAGTGAAAGCATGCCTTTCCCACACACCTGCGTCATCTAAGCCCTCTCCTTGTCCAAACCCAGCAGCCAATGGCTGGCTCCAGTTCTGTCTGCTATACAGAAAAGAACCCTTAAAATTCCTTTAAAATCTGAACAAATGACCGCCTAAGTTAGCTCCTGGTCCTTGACTTCTCTTCAGCAACAGCAGATGAACACGAGTGCGGAGCTGTGAGCATCTGCGACAGTTATCGCCATAACTGGCCAAAGGGCACAGCCTTGACTGTGCATCTGCAGGAGGGCTAAGTGGAAAGCCAGCTCACAGCAAAAATTCCCCCACGCTGGCCCTGAGTCAGCTACCTCCTCATAAATTCCCACACAAAGCACTGCCCGCACCTGCCCTGGGTTTGTTTCTGGTTCTCTTTCCTCCTGGTGCTCACTCGGTCACCACGCCTTACAAAGCTCACGGCGTCCCACAGCGAAGGCAGAACTGCGCCATTTTCATTTTTGTCGGTTGGTTTGGTTTGGTTCGACAGCTCAGCCCCCGTGAGAAGGATGAAATGTTTACCTGCATCGGGTTATTTTACGGAATAGTCAGATTCCAGTTATTTTGCTTTGATTGTAAAGCACCCTGGTGGCTCAGGTGGTCAAGAATCAGCCTGCAATGCGGGAGACCCGGGTTCGATCCCTGGGTCGGGAAGATCCCCTGGAGAAGGGCATGGCAACCCACTCCAGTGTTCTTGCCTGGAGAATCCCAGGGACAGAGGAGCCTGGCGGGCTACAGGCCACGGGGTCACAGAGCGTCGGACACGACTGAGAGGCTGACACTCACTCAGACGACTGGAGAGTGAGACAAGGCGCGCTGAGCCTTCAGCTGCAGGAGGTCTTCCCGAAGCTGCGTTCAGCCGTGTCGGCTCCTCAGAACCCCACTCTCCTTGGAGGATGAAACCCAACCCCCACATGGAACATGTCCTTATGGCACGTCGTTCGGCTGAACTTAGGGATCACCTCCTGTGACTTACGGCCTATGAAAACAACAAGAAATGCCAAGTGTGTGATGCACATACGTGTACACTGCTGTGCAACTCAGCACACAAATTAACCCTAACCCTACAAAACAGCAGCTTGAGGTGACGTCGAAGCTCGCCTGTGGGGCAAGGATCGATGCGGACAGCGCATTCCCGTACTAACCCCGCGTGATGCTGTGCCGCACGCCTCAGGCTATCAACCTTCAGACGCGCCTTTGCTCTAAAGGCAACCACGTAACGGGGCCAAACTTAAAAGAGGAAAACATACCTATCTATCAGGTCAGGTCAGTTCAGATCAGTCACTCAGTCGCATCTGACTCTTTGCGACCCCATGGACTGCAGCACACCAGGCCTCCGTGTCCATCATCAACTCCCGGAGTTCACTCAGACTCATGTCCATCGAGTCGGTGATGCCATTCAGCCATCTCATCCTCTGTCGTCNTCTATCAGGTCAGGTCAGTTCAGATCAGTCACTCAGTCGCATCTGACTCTTTGCGACCCCATGGACTGCAGCACACCAGGCCTCCGTGTCCATCATCAACTCCCGGAGTTCACTCAGACTCATGTCCATCGAGTCGGTGATGCCATTCAGCCATCTCATCCTCTGTCGTCCCCTTCTCCTCCTGTCTTCAGTCTTTCCCAGCATCGGGGTCTTTTCCAATGAGTCCGTTCTTCGCATCGGGTGGCCAAAGTATTGGAGCTTCAGCTTCAGTCCTTTTAGTGAATATTCAGAACTGATTCCCTTTAGGACTGAGTGGTTGGATCTCCTTGCAGTCCAGTCTCTGTCTAGTCAAGGCTATGGTTTTTCCTGTGATCATGTATGGATGTGAGAGTTGGACTGTGAAGAAGGCTGAGAACCAAAGAACTGATGCTTTTGAACTGTGGTGTTGGAGAAGACTCTTGAAAGTCCCTTGGACTGCAAGGAGATCCAACCAGTCCATTCTGAAGGAGATCAGCCCTGGGATTTCTTTGGAAGGAATGATGCTAAAGCTGAAGCTCCAGTACTTTGGCCCCCTGATGGGAAGAGCCTACTCATTTGAAAAGACCCTGANAGAAGACTCTTGAGAGTCCCTTGGACTGCAAGGAGATCCAACCAGTCCACTCTGAAGGAGATCAGCCCTGGGATTTCTTTGGAGGGAATGATGCTAAAGCTGAAGCTCCAGTACTTTGGCCCCCTGATGGGAAGAGCCTACTCATTTGAAAAGACCCTGATGCTGGGAAAGTTTGAGGGCAGAAGGAGAAGGGGATGACAGAAGACGAGATGGTTGGATGGCATCACTGACTCAATGGACATGACTTTGAGCAAACTTGGGAGATAGTAAAAGACAAAGAAGCCCGGCGTGCTGCAGTCCGTGGGGTTGCAAAGAGTCAGACACAGCTTAGCAAGTAAGCAACACCAGCAACACACACATCGGGAAAAGACTGGAGGCAGCGCCCGCCGTGCCTCTGTGCTGTGCGTCTGAAACTAGCACAGCATTGTGAACAGTTATGTTTCAATACAGTTAAAAAAATCAATTGAATAAAAAATAATATNGTAAAAGACAAAGAAGCCCGGCGTGCTGCAGTCCGTGGGGTTGCAAAGAGTCAGACACAGCTTAGCAAGTAAGCAACACCAGCAACACACACATCGGGAAAAGACTGGAGGCAGCGCCCGCCGTGCCTCTGTGCTGTGCGTCTGAAACTAGCACAGCATTGTGAACAGTTATGTTTCAATACAGTTAAAAAAATCAATTGAATAAAAAATAATATGCAGAATATTCTGTTGAAAAATAAGTCTGGGAAAACAGACACACACTTTTGAACGTTATGAATCATGGCCACCAGACACTCACCCAGAAGTTCCCCCATGAAGCAACAGGATCCTAAAACAGCTTTTTTGGTGAGTGGTGGGGAGGGTGAAAAACAAAGATCTGAGTGTAAAACTATCCTGATGCATTTAAAATAGAATGGCAACCCACTCCAGTACTCTTGCCTGGAAAGTCCCATGGATGGAGTAACCTAGCAGGCTGCAGTCCATGGGGTCGGTCGTTAAGAGTCGGACACGACTGAGCGACTTTACTTTCACTTTTCACCTTCCTGCATTGGGGAAGGAAATGGCAGCCCACTCCAGTGTTCTTGCCTGGAGAATCCCAAGGATGGGGGAGCCNAGGAGAAGGGGATGACAGAAGACGAGATGGTTGGATGGCATCACTGACTCAATGGACATGACTTTGAGCAAACTTGGGAGACAGTAAAAGACAAAGAAGCCCGGCGTGCTGCAGTCCGTGGGGTTGCAAAGAGTCAGACACAGCTTAGCAAGTAAGCAACACCAGCAACACACACATCGGGAACAGACTGGAGGCAGCGCCCGCCGTGCCTCTGTGCTGTGCGTCTGAAACTAGCACAGCATTGTGAACAGTTATGTTTCAATACAGTTTAAAAAAATCAATTGAATAAAAAATAATATGCAGAATATTCTGTTGAAAAATAAGTCTGGGAAAACAGACACACACTTTTGAACGTTATGAATCATGGCCACCAGACACTCACCCAGAAGTTCCCCCATGAAGCAACAGGATCCTAAAACAGCTTTTTTGGTGAGTGGTGGGGAGGGTGAAAAACAAAGATCTGAGTGTAAAACTATCCTGATGCATTTAAAATAGAATGGCAACCCACTCCAGTACTCTTGCCTGGAAAGTCCCATGGATGGAGTAACCTAGCAGGCTGCAGTCCATGGGGTCGGTCGTTAAGAGTCGGACACGACTGAGCGACTTTACTTTCACTTTTCACCTTCCTGCATTGGGGAAGGAAATGGCAGCCCACTCCAGTGTTCTTGCCTGGAGAATCCCAAGGATGGGGGAGCCCGGTGGGCTGCCGTCTATGGGGTCGCACGGAGTTGGACACGACTGAAGTGACTTAGCAGTAGCAGTAGGAAGTATGATTACAGGTTATTCTTTTCTTTTTAAAATGATTTTTTTTTACTACTTTCTCAGTTGCTGATTTCATAATCAGGACACTTAAATTCATATATTCACATAAAATATATGGCCAGGAAAACTGTTCCCCATAGATTATGGAAGGAAAAAGAAGCTCACATGCCCACTGGACCAATTCTCACGATGATGAGGAAAAGGGGAACNTTTTTTTACTACTTTCTCAGTTGCTGATTTCATAATCAGGACACTTAAATTCATATATTCACATAAAATATATGGCCAGGAAAACTGTTCCCCATAGATTATGGAAGGAAAAAGAAGCTCACATGCCCACTGGACCAATTCTCACGATGATGAGGAAAAGGGGAACAGCCTGAAAGTCTGGCAGGCAGGCCACGATTGTGCTGGGGACACCCTGCAGACCCTCGGAGAGGTGCTGGAGAAGGCCCGTGACGCGGGAAGACCCAAGGACAGCTACAGGGCGCCTGCCTGCCGTCAGCGGTGTCTGACTCACAGCGTCTTCTTTAAGTGAGCCTCTGAGTTCCCAGCCTCGTTTTAACACCTGGTTTGGGGACTTTAAACACCGCAAGCCAAGCCTTCCTGTTCCTGGGATGTGTAGGGTGAACCAGCCTTCTGTGATCCTGCTAGTAAAAGACTGAACCTGAGATATTTCTAGCTTCCCAAAGAGAAAGTCAGGCTGGCAGGACCCGAAAGTTACAAAGAGCGAAGAACCCAGCCAGGGCTCGAGGAAGGCATTTCCACCCCAGCACACCCCTTCAAGGTGGGAACAGCCCGGTGGGTTCCTCCTAGAGGTAAGCTGGCTCCCACGAGTGGCTGCAGCCTCGTGGAGGAAGGCTTGGGTATCCACGATGAGCATCAGAGGAGCTGTACGGAGGAAACTGTATATTTCTGGCTCCAATTAAAGGATTAATTGTGTTCTCTAAATATAATATGGTAATTGTAGACATAATGGTTATTTCCTGGTAGCATATGTACTTACTGTGCTGGTAGATAAAACATCCCTGCATTAAAAGGAATTATTGTATTTGTCATAAATTCCTTTGAGAATAATTTTGCTTTCAACTCTGGGCGGGAGGGTGTCTTTGATATGAGACATGAAGGATTACACGGAGCGGGAAGGACAGGGGCTGCACCTGTCAGGTGTGCTCCTGGGCCGGGGCCAGGCAGCTCAGGAAGGCTCACCTGGGGCACATTTACATCTGAAAAACCCAGCCCGACATCCAGAGGAATCAAAGTGCCCGACACAGCTGAAGGCTTTATATTTGGAAATGAAGTTGAAACGCAGGAGTCAGGACGATGCTGCTGAGCCAAGCCCAGCCCGCTGATGGAGACAGGCCCCGGGACTGTCCTCTTTAATCTGAGCTCAGGTGTCCCAGCGGACGCCCTGGGAGCTGCTCACACCGCACGCTTCCTACACGGCTCTTCTCAGGGCCGGAGCTAGGCAGATAAAACTTTCCAGGCTGATGGGAAACACTCTGCTGTGTGACCGTGCTGGACCTCGCCGGCTTCAGAATATCCATGGCAGAGACGCCATGAGGGAGATGAGGGTGTGTTTAAGGGAGGGAGGGGAGAAAGAGGGACAGAAGGAAGACAGAGGGGGAGAGAGAGCGCATTTATTGTCAGTATCTGTACGCAGGAGACACAGGCTCCATCCCTGGGTCCAGAAGATCCCCTGGAGATCTGGACTTACTCTGGTATTCTTGCTCGAAAAGTCCCATGGACAGAGGAGCCTGGCGGGCTCCAGTTCATGGGGTCACCAAGAGTTGGACACGACTGAACGACGGAGCACAGACACACATCTGTAAAATGGAAACTAAAATGGAAAATTAAAATGACAGAGGACATGGAAATAATTGTTTAGAGAACACGTCTCATTTTCTGCTGAGCTGAAATGTTCACGTAAACCTAGACTTGAAATGAGAGGGCCCACAGCTCTTCTGGGGCTTCCGTGGTAACTTAGACAGTAAAGAGTGTGCCTGCAGTGCAGGAGAGTCAGGTTGAATCCTTGGACTGGGAAGATCCCCTGGAGAAGGGAATGGCTATCCACTCCAGCACCCTTGCCTGGAGAATTCCCTGGACGGAGGAGCCTGGTGGGCTACAGTCCGTGAGGTCACAAAGAGTCGGACACGACTGAGTGACTAACACTCTCACTTTCACAGCTCTTACATGGCGACTAGATTTCTGTTCCTCAAATGTGTTATCATCATTTCCATCATTACTAACACCACCGCTGCCTTGCTACGAAGGTGGGCGGGGCTGGACCTGCGGGTTCTGTGCAGTCACAGGCAGCCCCACAGGCGGCTCTGTCAGCTCCGGCCCTGGGGACAACCCCTCCCTTCCCTTCTCTTGGCTCCTGGCGGCCAGAACAGGACCCTCGAGCTTCCCACCGTGCGGGCCCCAGCACCCCAACCCCCCTCAGGCATCCAGGCCCACGTGGATTCCCTCCCAGACCAGCAGATTCCGGTCTCTCCCTGACGCCAGCGACAACTGCTTCGTGTTTTTGTTGTAAATTCTGTTCCTGTGNGGTGGGCGGGGCTGGACCTGCGGGTTCTGTGCAGTCACAGGCAGCCCCACAGGCGGCTCTGTCAGCTCCGGCCCCGGGGACAACCCCTCCCTTCCCTTCTCTTGGCTCCTGGCGGCCAGAACAGGACCCTCGAGCTTCCCACCGTGCGGGCCCCAGCACCCCAACCCCCCTCAGGCATCCAGGCCCACGTGGATTCCCTCCCAGACCAGCAGATCCCGGTCTCTCCCTGACGCCAGCGACAACTGCTTCGTGTTTTTGTTGTAAATTCTGTTCCTGTGTAGAAATGAATCATTTTGTTTATGGCTACCTCGGCTGAAATGAACGTTAGGACTCTAATCATCTCATTTTCTCTTTCTGGTTGCTGGAGTCTGAAGGTCTGAGGCCCTCAGAACTCACATGTAGGCCCTTACCCTCTCCCAATGTGATGGTGTCAGGAGGGGGTCTCGGGGGCAGTGAGGAGGTCATGAGGGGATCAGGGCCTTATAAAAGGGACCCCAGGGAGCACCCTGCCCCTCCTCCAGGTGAGGACCCAGGGAGAAGACGCATCTGCCCCCAGAAACGAAAACTGCTGGTGCCCTGACTGTGGACGTCCAGCTTCTAGAGCTCAGCAAAAGAAGTCTCCCTAGTTCCAGCAGCTTTGTCCATGGGTGGTGGTTGGTGGTGGTTTAGCTGCTAAGCAGCCCCATGGACTAGAGTCCGCCAGGCTCCTCTTGTCTGTGGCCTTGGGTGTGAGGAGCCCCAGTTGGCTAAGATGTTGGTCATGACACCCCTGGGTCCTTTAGCAGTTTTCTCAGGACGGAGACCCAGCGTCCACAGCCCAGCTCCTCCAAGGACACCTCAGTGACAGAAGGGGCCAGTTCTCGGCATCTCCTCACGGGGCCCCACTGGACTCGGGCACCAGCCTGCTTGAAAGAACCGGCTGTGGCCCCTTCCTGCCTGTGCTAGCGTCCACTGAGACTCAGAAGAGAAGCCAGCAGCCCCTGGCCGTCAGAGAGGGTAGACCCCACCCACCGGGGCCTCCGAGAGTCAGGCTGGCCCCCTGGGACAGGCTCAGACACGGAGGAGGTGGACCTGCCTTGTCCCAGGTCGTCAAACGGCCCCCGCGAGAGAGACAGGCCCTGCCCCTCAGCGTCCTGCTCCACAGCCCCGAGCTGGCCGGCCATGCAGAGCACAGACCACGGCTGCAGAACCGGACCCACCCCTCTGCTGCTGACATGCGCTCTGCTTCCTTCTGAAAGATCAAACCACTTCCTACCTGGCGGAGTGGTTCGGGTTTCAAGGAATTCATGCCACCCAACTTTCCAGGGGCCTGGGAGAACCTGACTGTGCCCCGCGCCCTCGCCCCCAGACCCAGGCCATGGAGATGGACAGTCCTCTAATCTGTCGATCAAGAATCTGTAACCAGAAAATTTGAAAGGTGGCATCTTTTGAGCAAGCCACGCCTCCCGAGCAAGCCACGCCCAGGGCCAGACGGTGCCGGGTGAGGCTGCGGTCCTCCTGCCCTGCAGCACAGACACCCCGCTACCTGCTCTGGACCGGGGTGAGGCGTGTGGGCTGGGGGGGACGCCGCCCCTCGAGTTGTGCTGTCGGCTCCCTACCAGGGCTCACATCTGGCGTTTCCCACTTGTAACATGTAGCTGAACGTTGTGGTTTGTCTGGTTAAACATCTTCTTTAAGTCTCATTACACGGCAAAGGAACATGCTTTTCATTTCCAAGATGTGATTAAACGCACATCTCCTCTTGATTGAGCTTTGGAATCTTTTATTTCAGACGAAAAAGAAAAGAGACTTCAGAGACGGAGCAGGCTCGCGCGGAGGCTCTCGGTGAGGCCATTAAATTTAATGCTCCTTTCACACTCACTCCAGGGGGGATTTCAATTAAATTTGTTCAAAATTTATCAGTTTCCTGCATGTTGGCATAAATGATTCAGGACCACTTATCTATTCAGTGAGTAGAATGTACTGAAGGGTACACATTATTGTTATAACTTTTCACAGTTTCTTGATAAATTCACCTAATAGGAGTTTCTATTATTTAACACCCTCGTCCTCTGCATTAAATGGTCTTGTTGTTCTTGCCCCGATGGAATCTAATTATCTATGCAAATTTGGGGAGCACTCCTGAGTTACCAAAGCTGCTCTTTTCCCTGGTGAGCTGGCTTGGAGGACGTGGAATACGGCATTTTTTTTTCTCCTGTGAAAGCAGCA
>SJYB01006872.1:27721-49639 GCA_006408585.1 Antidorcas marsupialis
GTTCACGTGGCAGGAAGGAAATAAATGAATTTGGGAGCAGGTCCCTCGGACTCTGGAATAGGTCAACGCTATGCAGCACAAAAAATTCATCTCTCTGGGCCGTGAAGATGAGCAGCCCAGAGATCACAGTCCCCTTGAGATGACACCAGATATGTGGGTGCCACCGAGGCCATCATAAAACCATGTGCTTATCTGTCTAAAGTGATCCACTGGGCACTTTTATGACCTCAAGAATTTATCTACAGAAGTCTATTTGGCAAGGATGTGGTAACGTGAACACCCTGTGTATGGCCACATAGGAAGTACTTGTATTTGCTTTTTCACTTGAAGAATTACGTCCGTGAGAAAGCACTGGGGATCTCAGCCACTGCTCACTCCCCTTAACTGAAGGACGATGTTCACAGGAAAGTGAGCATCTCTCTAAAGAGACACACAGCAAGGACCCCGCCGTCCACAGCCTGCTTTCGCTTGAATTCAGATCTCATGAAGGGGACGTGCACTGGCCTCAAGTTAACGGTCAGGAACTTAAGGGTATGAGATGGGTTTAGCCAGCTCTTTCTTTTTTAGAGCACCGCCCCTTATGAATTCTTCAAAGTGAAGAATGTACATGAAGACCATACAGCTTTGCCTCCTTGCAGATAAAACAGAAAGAGCTGGTTGTTGGAAAACTATGGACGAGATTTTTAAGTTTCATCCTTTACTTGGTAGCGAGAAACGGAATCCTATCTTTCTCCACCTTATCTACTGTTAGAGAGTAACTTTTTGCAAGCCGAGTCTCGCCAGATCAGGCATTTCCCTGAATTCGGGTCTTGCTCCTCAGTGTCCACGCTGCAAAGTCCATGAGGGCATCTCAGAAAGGAGCACCTCACAGAACTTAATGTGGTCTTTTGTGTCTTCTGGGACAAGGATTTCATTCTTCCCTCCGTCTGACTGCTGATTTCTGAGGGAAAGTGCATTTTCATCCCTGCTCTGTTTTGTTTTGTTTTTTTTTCCCCTCTCTGAGTCAAATGGTTTCCTGAGATACACAGCAGTTGGCGTCTCTGGAGACTCTCTCCTGGAGACCTGCCCTATGCAGATGGAGGGTGCGTGCTGCCCTTGGAAACGTGAATGTCAAGAGCCTCAGGCCCCAGGGGAGAGACCAGAAGTGTTCAAACGCCACAGCCTGAGGGCCAAATGAGGGACGGATTTCTCTGCAGCCACTGAAACTCTCCTCCACGGTAAGCTTTCAGTGTGGAATCATTAGAACTCTAGCCAGGAATCTTCGGTGCTTTGTGATGCTCTTCTATGCGGTACAGAAAGTTTATAATCCCTGATCTTTGTCAACAAAATGCCAGTAGAGATCCCAGTCACTGTGATATCAAAAGTGCTCCCAGGCACCTCAGATAGCTACTAGAGGAGGGAGCCACCGAAACAAACGAAAAATAAATCTTTGAAAGGCCATAAAGAAAGGTCACGCCAGCCGCAAAGCTAGGACGGTGAGACTGATGGCCGACTTCTCAGTGGAAACAGTGGAAACCAGAACATAATTTGTGACAGATTTTCAACCTTGAAGGAAAACAACTGCCAAAGTAAAATTTCGTGCTACACGACACAACCTTCAAAAGTCACAGCAGAAAAAGAACCGTCAGTGAGAAAGGCAGAGTAAGCACCTCTGAGAACTGTCTCACTCATAAAGCCAAAGAGAATGCAGCAAAATTGCCAGAATCAACTGTTTCAAAACTCTGGAAAATAGCCAAAGGCTGATAACAAACCAGGGAGTGTTCATTCAAGACAGAAAAGAAAGAAAAAAAACAGAAACAAAACCAGAAACCATCTGAATCTCACTGGGAAGAGTGAACTGTGGGCATGTTAACTTACCCATTTCCATCCTTCCCCCAGCCAGTTCCACAGCAGACGATAAAACCTACAGCCCACAGTCGCACTGAGAAACAGCAGCCCGGCAGCCCGTGGAGCAGTGGAAGGTCCTTCGAATGCCCTTCCCAAGAATGGCCTTGTTTGACCTTTCCCATCTTTCCCTGGGAGACTCACGCATGAGGTTGTCTTTGCTTGACTTGACCCAGCTGAACAGTCTTTTCCCCAGTGGTGAATGTCGAAAACAATTGAGGAAAAGTTTTGAACGCTGAGGTTGCTCGAGGCATTAGATCACAGCTAGGGAAGCTGTTAGGCTAACCCGGAAAGCTAGGGAATGAGATATCCCTGGAAACTTGAGAAACTCCAAGATAGGTCTTGGAATATGGATGGACATGTGTCCAGAGCTGTGCATTGCTCCAGAAAGGGCTGAGAATGCCCTAAGTTCTCGCCTGGCCTGCCCTCGAGGCTCTCTCTGCACATGCAGGAAAGAAAGGCAGGGTCGCGACCTGGCTGAATGGGCATCAGAGGTGCTCTCCACCGGGCACGCGCAGCCCTTCAGCAGGGACNTAAGTTCTCGCCTGGCCTGCCCTCGAGGCTCTCTCTGCACATGCAGGAAAGAAAGGCAGGGTCGCGACCTGGCTGAATGGGCATCAGAGGTGCTCCCCACCGGGCACACGCAGCCCTTCAGCAGGGACTGGGGAGCTCATGCGCACCTCTGCCTAAGCGGGGCGTCCGCAGCATGGCAGAGAGCACAGGAGTACAGTGCACAGAGTTAGCCCAAAAGCGAATGAAGCAGCCAAGTGAGTGCTCTACTTGGTGAGAATCACGTCTCACCAAACAGAGAATAGATATATATATGAAGAAAAATCATATACTATATATATATTAGGAAATACATATATATTATATATATAGAAGGGAAAAAAGAACCAAATATAAACTGAGGATTTGGAGAATGTGACTGAAATGCAAATTTTATTAAAGAGGCTCCAGCAGTAGACTTGAGCAGAATTCCATGAATTTGAAGGGAGGCTCGTTGAAATCCAGCGGTTGGAGGAACCGGGAGACTACACAGTGAAGGGAAGGGAGCGAAGCCTGTGGGCACCATCACGTGGGCAAATATGGGCTTCGTGGGCATCAGGGCAGAGGAGACACTGGAGGGAGCCCAGGAGGCTCATGGAGATACGAGGCCGGAGGGAGGCAGCCATGTGGNGGAGGAACCGGGAGACTACACAGTGAAGGGAAGGGAGCGAAGCCTGTGGGCACCATCACGTGGGCAAATATGGGCTTCGTGGGCATCAGGGCAGAGGAGACACTGGAGGGAGCCCAGGAGGCTCATGGAGATACGAGGCCGGAGGGAGGCAGCCATGTGGTCTCAGTGAGATTGACAAATGCGTCCTCACTAGACCCCCAGGAGGCCAGAGGACAGCAGTCAGTCAGCTAAGCAGCTACATCCTGAAACACTATTCTTCAAACACAAGGCGAAATCAAGGCATTCCCAATAGAGAAAAACTGGACAAATATGTTACTAGTAGGATCGGCCATATGTTAGGGCAGGAAAAGAAAAGCCTCAGTGCCTTTAAAAAGATTGCAGTTACGTTTTCTAACAAAATGAAATAAAATTAGAACTCAATACCTGAAATACCTTGGGAAATTCACAAGCATGTGCAGATTAAAGAGCACAGTTTGAAATAATAATCGGGGGACCTCTCTGGCCGTCCAGGGGTTAAGATTTCTCCTCCCAGTTGCAGGGGTGTGTGTTCAGCCCCTGGTTGGGGGCTAAGATCCCAGGAGCCTCACAGCCAAAAAATCAAAACAGAAAAACAGAAATAACATTGTAACAAATTCAGGAAAGACTAGGAAAAATGGTCCCAATAAAAAAATAATAACATAACTTAAGCAAATGATAATTGGGACAAAAAGAAATCACAAGATAAACTAGAAATACTTTGAAAAAGCGCAAAGAAACACAGTATACAAACCCTGACGCCATTCGGGTGAAGCAGTGCCTGGAGAGAAATGCACGGCTTCCTGCCCACGTTAAAAAGAAACATCTCAAATCACCTCAGCAGACAGTGACGGACAGAGGAGCCTGGTGCACTGCAGTCCATGGGGTCACAGGGGGTCAGACATGATTTAACAACCTAGCAACAATAGCAAACATGCAAAAGAATAAAATTAGGGCATTCTCTAATACCATGCACAAAATTAAGCTCAAAGTGATAGTTTAATAATAATAAGAAGAAGAAGAGCTAAATGTAAAGCCAGGCAGCATAAAGCACCTACAGGAAAGCAGAGGCAGAGCACATCTGACATACGTGTGCAGGCTTTTGCTTCCCTGGTGCTGCAGAGGTTAAAGCGTCTGCCTGCAATGTGGGAGACCTGGGTTCGATCCCTGGGTGGGGAAGATGCCCTGGAGAAGGAAATGACAACCCACTCCAGTATTCTTGCCTGGAGAATCCCAGGGACAGAGGAGCTTGGTGGGCTACAGTCCACGGGTCGCAGAGTCGGACACGAATGAGCGACTTCACTTTCACGTTCACTTTCTGGCGGTGGCAGAGGTGAGGGGATCTATCTCCAGAAGCAAAGGAAACAAAAGGAAAAACAAACAAATGGGACATAATTAAACTTACACGCTTTCACACAGCAAAGAAAATCACTGAGAAAATGAAAAGACAACCTACTGAATGGGAGAAAATTTTGCAAATGATATGACTAAATAAGGAGTTAATATCCAACATATGTAAACAGTTCATACAACTTAACATCAAACACAAACAAATGACGTGATTGAAAAAAAATGAACAGAAGAAATAGAGATTTTTTCAAAGAGGAAATGCAGATGGCCAACGGGCACATGAAAAGGTGGTCAACGCAGCTGGTCACCAGGGAAATGAAATCGAACCTGCAGTGAGGCGCCAGCCCACACCTGCCAGGACCCACCAACAAAAGGAACACAGATAACCAGCGCTCCTGAGGAGCTGGCGAAAAGAGAGGCCTCTTGTACTGTTTGTGGAAGTGCAAATGGGGTGGCCCCTGTGGAAAATAGTGTGGAGGCTTCTCAGAAAACTAAAAATAGATCTATCCTGTGACCCAGAAATTCCACTCCTGGGTACACATCAAAAACAAAAGCACAAATTTGAAGAGATACGTGCACCTCAATGCTCATAACAAAATCATTTACGCATAAGCGTCCATCAACAGACGACAGGTAAAGATGACATATGTGCACACATGTATGATAGGGGTGTATGTGTGTGTTACTCAGCTACACAACATAATGAAACGTTTCCGTTTGCAGCCAAATGGGTGGACTTGGAGGGCATTAGACTAAGTGAAATAAGTTAAACAGAGAAAGACAAATAGTGTATGACATCACTTATATGTGGAGTCTAAAAAATCCAAGAAACTAGTGAACATGACAGAAAAGAAGTAGCTGTAAGACACGGAACAGACTGGAGGCGGACGGGCAGAGGGGAGGGACAGGGGCGAGCCTAAACGTGCGGAGAAAAAAGGGCTATCATGGAGATACCTGTAATCGTGAGTGTGAAGATTTTGAAAATTGTAAGTTACTGTAGACCTTAAAGATTCTTTCACTCATTAACCAGAAGAAAACTACAGCTAACAAAATACTTAACGGTGAGAAACGCACTGAGATGAGACAAAAACGTTCCCTCTGATCACCCCTTCTCTACCTCATACTGGAAGTTCCAGCGAGAGCAATGAAAGGTAAGCAAATTGAGAAGAAGAGATAAAACTGTCTTTGTTCACAGATGTTACGACCGTCTACTTAGAAAATCTTAAATAATTGACCAAAAAAGCCGTCCTGGAACTGATAAGCTATTAAAGTAAGTTTATAGAATATAAAACCAATATACAGAAGTCAATTGCCTTGTTATATACCAGAGATGAATAATTTCACCTGAAATTAAAGACTCGATAGCATTGCATTGGTACCCCTGAAAATGAGGTACCTAGGTACAAATCAAATAAAACATGCAAAATATCCATATAAAAACCCACAAAACTCTGATGAATAAAATAAAAGCACTAAATAAATGCAGAGACATTCTATGTTCATGGATGGAGAGACTCAATATTATCAAGATGTCAGTTCAGTTCAGTTCAGTTCAGTCGCTCAGTCGTGTCCGACTCTTTGTGACCCCATGAATTGCAGCACGCCAGGCCTCCCTGTCCATCACCAACTCCCGGAATTCACTCAGATTCACGTTCATCGAGGCAGTGATGCCATCCAGCCATCTCATCTGTCTTCCCCTTCTCCTCCTGCCCCCAATCCCTCCCAGCATAAGAGTCTTTTCCAATGAGTCAACTCTTCCCATGAGGTGGCCAAAGTACTGGAGTTTCAGCTTTAGCATCATTCCTTCCAAAGAAATCCCAGGGTTGATCTCCTTCAGAATGGACTGGTTGGATCTCCTTGCAGTCTAAGGGACTCTCAAGAGTCTTCTCCAACACCACAGTTCAAAAGCACCAATTCTTCGGCGCTCAGCCTTCTTCACAGTCCGACTCTCACATCCATACATGACCACAGGAAAAGCCATAGCCTTGACTAGATGGACCTTAGTCGGCAAAGTAACGTCTCTGCTTTTGAATATACTGTCTAGGTTGGTCATAACTTTCCTTCCAAGGAGTAAGCATCTTTTAATTTCATGGCTGCAGTCACCATCTGCAGTGATTTTGGAGCCCAAAAAAATAAAGTCTGACACTGTTTCCACTGTTTCCCCATCTATTTCCCATGAAGTGACGAGATTGGCTGCCATGATCTTCGTTTTCTGAATGTTGAGCTTTAAGCCAACTTTTTCACTCTCCTCTTTCATTTTATTCAAGAGGCTTTTTAGTTCCTCTTCACTTTCTGCCATAAGGGTGGTGTCTTCTGCATATCAAGATGTCAGTTCTTCCCAATTCAATCTATAGATTCAATGCAATTCCAATCAAAACACCAGTGGCTTGTTTTGTGGAAATGGACAAACTGATTCTGGAGTTTATGCAGAGACACAAAACACCCCGAATAGCCAACATAATATTGAAAGACAAAAATGCAACTGGGGGATGGCCGTTTCCCAACTTCCATACGTGCTGTAAAGCTGCAGTGGTGAAGACAGGGAGGTGCTGAGCGGAGCGTCACCTGGGAAGGTAAACATCCGTTGCAACGTGTGAATGGCCACAGAAGCGCAGCCTGCCGCCCTCCCTCCGGCCCACCTTAGACATAAGCATCATGAAATCTTTAGCCACTTAGGTCATAGTTTTGAAAGAGAAGGAAAATTTAGACGTATCCAGGTAGATTTTAGAGAAGAGAGCCAGGACCAGTGGTAGGTGCTGTGGGGACGCAGTGTGGGCTCATGCAGAGAAGACGTTCTGGGAGCAGGGTCTGTGGGAGCGTGAGAGGCCTCCAGGAGGGCCACTGCTCCGAAACGGGAGCCAGCGGATGCTGAGGGCGTGAAATCAAAGCACGCAGGCCCGCGGAGCCGGCCCAGCCGGCGGGGAGACTTCCCAAGCCACCGCACCTGCGCCCCGGCTCTGCTCCAAGGGGCTGCGAGGCGGCAAGGCTCTCCCTTAGGCTCTCCCCAGTGCCTCTCTCCTCTACCTCCGTTACGATGGGTGTAGACGGACCATCCAGAACATTTCCGGGCAACTTGCTCTGTGAGCAGTCGAGTGACATGGCAGCCGCGCCATTACTTATCAACTTGCATTAAAGTTTCATGGGTGTGCTATCAATTATTGAGGACTGAACGCTGAGATCCAGCTGTGCGCCCCAGTTCCCTTCATAAGAGCCTGAGTCTGGGAGAGGAAGCCTCTTCACCACCTCTCCTTCAGCTTCTGAAGCAGAAAAAACAGGAGCCAAAACTGAAAGCCTGTGCTGAAGACAAAGGCGGGGGTGGGCTGCGACCCGTCAGGGTGGATTTTTAATAAGACACGGGCACAGTTCCCGCTAGTCGGCACTTACTTCTAAACGATTTGGTGGGTCTGATTCTTCCGACAAACGTCCCTGGTTAGATGCTGCCCTGTCCATTCAAGGGGTGGTGCGCCAGCAGCCAGCGCCACGCGTCCACGGACATCGCTGGTCCCTTCTCTGGCCCTAGATGAAACAAATGCTCTTGCTTTCCAAAATGCAAATATCTCACCCTAAACCTTCTGTCGTTCGACACATTTCTCACTGAATCTTGCTCAGGACAGCTCTCCCCACCATCACAAGTCATAAGGCACAAGGAGAAAGATGACATTTTTGTATTAGTTCTGAAGGTTGCTCCTCAATGAAATTTAATTCCCTCTGTTTAAAGTATACTCATTATTGCATGAAAATAAGGCATGGGGTCATTAAACAGAAGTTAAGAATGAGATACGCTTGCTCTTTTGGATAGGAGACGAGGTCTCAGGCTCCTGGGAGCACTCGGTTTGGATGAGCGGGTACAACATATTTTCATGTCGATAGTGTTACCCTCTGCGCCGCCGGGAGGGGGCCCTGGGGCGCTCAGGAAAGATGCTCCCGTGAGCAGAGCAAGAAGCATCATTGCGTGCTGTCCGAGGGCGCGTTCAACACCTCACCCAGCTCTTACAGGCTGGCCCGTGACAGTTGTAAGAAGGCAGGAGAGCTTACTTCACGACTCAGAGTTGGATGCAACTTGATTTTTAAATAATTGGGTTAAGCTACAAAAGGTTCTGAGGCAAGTGAGTTAACAAACCCCTTATTATTTTTAATGACAACGTATTAAAATATATTAGTATTTTAAACCTTCCCTCACATTGAATACAAATTAACTAAATGTCTTCTTAAACCTAGTTGGTTTTGTTCAACTAAAAGCGAAAGAAGTGAAAAATGTTCACTTTGTCGTTCAGTTATTAGCTTATGTCTGCAAGACGACTGTGCCCCCACCGCAGTCAAGTCCACCTCCAGCCCATCTCTCACTTGAGGAAAATGCTCTTTATTTCTCATCGCTTGTGAACTGGTTACGGGCTGGCTAAAGTCTGGGGACAGTGAGCTGGTCACTAAGGGCATGACCACCACCAGGATGCGGGAGACATCAGTGGTGAGGCCCCAGGTTGATCTGGGGTGGGCAGGGGGCAAGGACGCGGAGAAGACGGTACACAAAACATGTTCAAGCGACTACTGCCAAAGCCGTCCAGGTGCGATGACGACGAGGTGCCCCCACAGAGCGCGGCTTATGCTGGCTGTGCTGGGGGCCTGGGGCTGGGAGGGTGGGTGTGGATCCAGGGCACCAGCCTCTGGGGCCGGGGGAGCTGCGTCAGTCTGGAGGACGTGTCCAAAGGGGATGCTGAGGCAGGTGAGCAAACCTTGCCCCAAGGGGAGCAGCAAGGGGATTCCTCCCGGGGGCTGGAGTGGGGCAGAACGCAGGCTGGGAGGAGTGGGGCACGAGGAGAGGCTGGTGCCCCAGGCTCACGGCCGCCCCTGCCGAGACAGAGCCTCACCGGGGCCTCCTAGGTGTGGTTCTTCTCCTGTGCTGAACCCGGGCCTGACGGCCCTGCACACATGCTGGTGCCCTGTGGACAGCTGCTCCCAGAATGCTCGAGCCTGGGCCTCTGGGGAGAGGTCGCCGTCAGCCCCAGAGGCTCAGCCCCCACGTGCCCCCAACACAGCCAGGAGCATAATGTGAGTGTGTCCAAGCCTTGGGGTGAAGCAGTATCATGGGAAGCAAGGGGACCCCGGTGGGCAGTGAGATCCCTAAGCAGAGAGAGGCCAGCTCTTGGGAAGAGCCCACCCCTCAAACCTTGTCCTGGGAGAAGGGAAGGGGGTCCTCCTCGGCTCCCTGGGAGTGGCAGGTGGGGCCCGTGAGTGATGTCATCACCCAGATGCTGTGATGTTCGACATCCAGAGGGACTGAGAGGAGTCTGGACGCCGAGCCCAGACGCAGATGCCTCCTGGGGACAGAGCAGTGAGCAGACGGGTGGCAGTGGGTGGGTGACTGGGCATGGGGCCCCCCTCACACAGGACAGCAGCCCCGAGGCCACGGGGCAGGCAGGCAACACATGGGCAAGGCGGCAGGACCCCGCCGCGCCTCGGCTCACAGGCACTTTGCTGGCGGCACGCAAAGAGTGTGCTGGCAGCGTTGAGTAACCGTGACTCACATGGGCAGGCGTGAAGGCCGGGCCCACAGCACGCTCACGCTCTTGTAAGGAGGGGCCACGGCGGGGAGCGTCCGTGTGACTAGACCACGAGTGCCCAGGCAAGCTCATCCCCTCAGGGCGTTTCTGGGTGGGATTTGGGTCCCGAGGAGGAGGTGCCCCAGGATCTCCAGCCCCGCTGCCACGGGAGGCGCTGGAAGAGAGAGCAGCCCAGAGTGGAGGAGCCCACCCAAAGCCACTCCTCCAGGGCACACATGCCCCACGGGTGCGCTTCACTGGCTGTGGGGGTGAGGGGCAGTGGCGGCTGGCATGCCTCTGCCATCAAGGCGTCTATGTCTATTACGTGGAACATGTGTGTTTCACGTAAATCATGGCAGAGGTCAGCTGAGAGGCCCAAGAGCTCAACCTTTCCAAAGTGCCTGCTCCCCCCAGAATTCGGGGAGAGAGAAAAAACACCGACCCCGCAGGTCTTCCCAGAATGCATGTCCAGCCCTCTGGGCCACACCTGCAGAGCTGACCTTCATGCTGGCCTGGGTATGTGGGGCAGAGGTGTACGGTGGTGTGCACAGGTACATGAGTGCAAGTGGCTACATGTGTGTGCTTGTAGCTGTGTAAGTGCCTAGTAGGTGTGGGCATGTGTGTATGCTTACGCATGCATGAGTGTGAATGCTTGCCTCTGCCTCTGGATGAGGGGGCATGTGTCTTTATGTGCAAACATGCATTGCACACAGGCGTGTTCCCACTTGTGTGTTATGAGTGCACATGTGGCATAGGGTGTGTGCACCCGTGCACAGATGAGTGCCCATGTGTGTGTAGTTGTGGATCAGCTTGTGTGTGAGCCAGTGAGTGCACGCGCGTGTGTGCAGCTACCTGCGTGAATGTGCACCCTGTGGCATCGTGTGTGTGTGTTTGTGTATTACACATCTTTGTGCACCTGTGTGTGAGCATGCATGTGGAGGCTTCTGGGTGCACGGATGCACACGTGTGAAAATGAATCTGCACATGATATTTAGGGCTGTGTGTGTGTGTAGCAGCGTGTTGAATGTGATTTTGAGTGGGTGTGCACAGGCACATGAGTGTGCAAGTGCCACTGTGAGCAGGCGCACAGGCCCTGCATGTGTGCGCGCATGCTCATGGATAGCCTGGTAAGTCTGTGCTTGTACACGTGTGTGCCTGCATTTGTGTGAGTACTTGTTATTCTGTGTTCACCTGTGCACGTGTGTTTTGTATGTGTCCATATGTGCTTGTTCGTGTGTATGCATTATACACACGTGTGCCTCTGTGTCAGTGCCTGCCTGCACTCACACACCTGCATGGCTACAGGTGCATAAACATGCCTGTGTGAACTTGTCCACACGCATAGACAGCGACATGTGCCGGTCCACGCCTGCCTGCGCTGTGTGTCTGTGACTCTGCGGTTGTGCGCGTGCTCACATGTGTCTGTGACTCTGCGGTTGTGCGTGTGCTCACACGTGTCTGTGACTCTGCGGTTGTGCGTGTGCTCACGTGTGTCTGTGACTCTGCGGTTGTGCGTATACTCACGTGTGTCTGTGACTCTGCGGTTGTGCGCGTGCTCACGTGTGTCTGTGACTCTGCGGTTGTGCGTGTGCTCATGCGTGTCTGTGTGCTCATGCAAACACACATGGCTGTAGGTGCACAAATGTTCTCGTGTGGATGTGCACACACACNTGCCTGTGTGAACTTGTCCACACGCACAGACAGCGACATGTGCCGGTCCACGCCTGCCTGCGCTGTGTGTCTGTGACTCTGCGGTTGTGCGTGTGCTCACGTGTGTCTGTGACTCTGCGGTTGTGCGCGTGCTCACGTGTGTCTGTGATTCTGCGGTTGTGCGTGTGCTCATGCGTGTCTGTGTGCTCATGCAAACACACATGGCTGTAGGTGCACAAATGTTCTCGTGTGGATGTGCACACACACATAGACACGTGTGTGCAGGTCCAGGAGTGCCCAGCGCATGTGGTTCTCTGGCTGTGCATGTCCTCACGTGTGCTGTGGGAGCGCCAGTCCTGTGTGGAGCAATGGGAACAGCTGCTCTCAGCTGGTGGCTGAGCCTGGACCACTGCATCCTGGCCTGTGCCCCACGTGAGCGCTTGGACCCGCTGAGCCTCCACATCCTTATCTGTGGTGTCGGATCCTTCAAAGGGAACCTTCCTCTCGGGGTCACTGTGAGGAGCAGCCAGGGGACCCTGTGAGCTGACTTGGGGGCGGGCTCAGAGGCTGTGCTGTCTCGGTTGCGGGCGTTAGCTTTGCTGTTGTTTTCTGACCCCGTGGTTGAGTTTACCCGGGGCCGTCTCTTTTCTTCCTCTTGTCCTGGCGCTTGTAATGATGTCTGCTGCGCTTCAGCATGGGTCATCAGTCACAGTTTTTCACTATTTAGGCAGACAGATTTAGAAATCATTATTATGAAATCTCCTGCCCCTTTATTGAGATGGAGAGAGACTGACTGCTCACCCCTCTTACTGAGCCAGCACCACGTCTGCTTTTCCCAGCAGCCACCAAGCGCACTGCGTTATTAAGGCCCCTGACATGTGACCTAATCAGGATGGAGTCTGGCGCATCCAGGGGAGTACATATCACTCAGAGACGTGTGCAGTTAGAATCAAAATCCACCCCATCCCATCAAGGTCTGTTAGGTGAGATAGAATGGAAAGAAAAGATGGAGAGTGATGTATTTCTTTCTAAAGAACAAACCTTCACTAACATTCCTACTTCATTACTTTAAAAATTATTTAAATGCCATTTGAAAAATGACTATGTAATTTTAAAATTCTGTATTTAGGATTCCTTTTTATACAAGTTTGCCCAGAGGCATGTGGTATTCAGAAAAGTGAACAATTAGGCTTCTTCTGAAGCTTTTTCTTTTAGGAAAACATCTAATCTCAGTGTGCCCTTAAAATCAGACTTTAGTAATTTCATGATCAGAGTTCGCTGTCCCAGAGAGTGGTTCTCCGGTATCATGGTTATGCTTGAGGAAAAGTCGTGCCACTCAATTTGAAAGTATCTGCACACGGTGCCAGGTACAGAGCCACGGGGCTGAGGGGATGGCTCAGCCCTGTAGTCTGGCTGAGCCCACACACAGCTGTCTCTCAGGTGACACAGACTTATAGGAAGTTACTTATGAAGAAAAGTCAGACCTTTTCTGACTGTAAAAGTGAGGTTGAAGGAGCCTCGTTGTGTTTCTCATCCAGCCTGTGGCGCTCGCCTGCTCTGTCCAAGCGTGTCCGTGCTCCACGCAGAAAGAAATAGCATGTTGGGGTCCCAGCCAGCCCCTCGTGTCCGTGATAAATCGCTTACTCTGCAGATATCTGCCGAGCACACCATCTAGCCGAGCTTCCCGAGTGGTTCTGGTGGTGAATGCAGGAGGCGTAAGAGATGTGGGCTCTGTCCCTGGGTTGGGAAGACCCCCTGGAGGAGGGCACAGCAGCCCACTCCAGGCTTCTTGCCTGGAGAACCCTATGGACAGAGCAGCCTGGCGGGCTGCAGTCTGTGGGGCCGCAAAGAGTCGAACGTGTTGGAAGTGTCTTGGCAGGCGTGCACCGTCAAGCCAGGAGGAAATAATGTGTGTCCTGACTCTTCAGGGTCTGGGCAGAGACACCCTGGTCCTTACAAGAGCTTGGACGAGCCTGACCTGGGGCTGCCCACTGCTCAGCCTTCTGAGGTCCTTCTCCGTGTCCTCCCCAGCCTGGCTCACACTCCCCACTATGGGCGGCTAGCCGGCTTCCTACTGCCTCCCCTACCAGACTCCCAGTGCTGGGGGCTCACCCTGAAAAAGCGGTTCAAAGGCGGCGGGAAGTGGGCTGGGGGTCCTGAAGGCCCCAGGGCAGGGAGCTGACTGTCTGGACAGCTGGAAAGGAGGGGGTGCTTCTGACAAAGCTCGCCCCCTGCAGCCCACCCACCCTCTGGCACGGCCCAGGGCACCTTGCGGCCGCTCTCCAAGCCACTGTCCTCTGTAGGAAGAGGGTTCATGGGTGGCAGCCAGAGGGGTCTGAAGCCTCCTCTAGGACCGGCAAAAGTGCACTCCTCGGCCCAAGGCATCCACTGGAAGGATGGACACGGCTCCCGGGAGTCTCCAAGCTGTGGAGGAGCCTAGGCTGAAAGTGTTTTGGCCGATCAGGTCCTTTCTCTGTCCTTAACAAATGGAAGTATCACGCACAGTTATTACGAAACACGTGTTGGTCGTTACTTAAAAGAGCTGCACAGACTTGGAGTCCGTCCACTGTTTCCTGTGCTCCCAGGACTGGGGAGGGGAGGCGTCCTATTAATATTCCGGAAAACTGCAAGAGAAGAATTTGGTAAAGGTTAGGCACCCCACTCCAGTACTCTTGCCTGGAAAATCCCCTGGACGGAGGAGCCTGGTGGGCTGCAGTCCATGGGGTCGCTAAAAGTCAGACACGACTGAGCGACTTCACTTTCACTTTTCACTTTCCTGCATTGGAGAAGGAAATGGCAACCCACTCCAGTGTTCTTGCCTGGAGAATCCCAGGGACAGGGGAGCCTGGTGGGCTGTCGTCTATGGGGTCACAGAGTCAGACACGACTGAAGCGACTCAGCAGCAGCAGCAGCAGGTAATCCTCATAGTGGCTGTTGTTCACCTGTAAGCCACATCCGACTCTTTGGGACCCCATGGACTGTAGCCCACCAGGCTCCTCTGTCCATGGAATTTTCCAGACAGGAATACTGGAATGGGTTGCCGTTCCCTTCTCCCAGGGAATCTTCCCAACCCAGGGATGGAGCCCAGGTCTCATGCGTTGCAGGCAGAGTCTACTGCTAGCCACCAGGAGAGCCCGGGGTAACCACGGTGCTATGTTTACAGTTCTCCCTTGATCCCTTATTTTCAGCGAGAAAGATGCCTGCGCTGAAGCCCTAAGCTCCTTGACTGTATTTGGAGATGCTGCTTCTAAGGTTATTAAGGTCATGTGAGGTCACAGTACTGATCCAGTGGGACTGAGGTCCTTATGTGAAGAGACAGACGCCCCAGAGGTCTCTCCGCTCACGCTCTCTAGGTCAAGGCCACGAAGACACACTGCGCCTGCAGCCAGCTGCACTCTGGGCAGAGTCCTCGCCGGCTGCACCCTGCCCTTAGCCTCCAAAACTGTGAGCATTCAACGTCTGCTGTCTAAGCTGCCCAATCTGTGACGTTTGTTATGGAGCCCACGCTGACTAAAACAACTGGGTTCTGATTTATTGACTTGATAATAATTGTATCAGAAAAGCTTAATCACTTGAATGTATCTCTAATAATGCCTGTTTTTTTTCCACATGAATTTTTGTGCAAGTCGTAAAAATATCTCTACCTTAAAATAGACAAGTACTTAAAATAAAAAAGGGAGGGGTGGAGGTGTTGTGTTCAGTCCTGTCCGACTCTTTGCAGCTCAGTGGACTGTAGCCTGCCAGGTTTCTCTGCATTGTCCTTGGAATTTTCCAGGCAAGAATACTGGAGCAGGTTGGCATTTGCTCCTCCAGGGCGTCTTCCTGACTGAGGAATCGAACCCACGGCCCTTGCACTGGCAGGCAGATTCCTTACCACTGAGGCACTGGGGAAGCCCATGAGACGTACTGAAACATCATTTTAATTTTTAATGATAAACTGTAAAACTATATACAGCAGTATAAAGTACAAGAATGTCTGAATGACATCCCATTTAAATTAAAAAAAAAAACTAACAGTAGAAAAAGGATAACAAAATAAAAGGAGTCAGTGAGTCACGCAGTAGTGTCTCACGGATGCCAGAGACATTCCAGAAACAATTAAGCCCTAGACGCTTTGCTGCCGTAGCCAGGATTCTACTCTGTGAAGTGATTGAGATTTACTGAGAAAGGTTTTTCCTGATGATTAAATCCCAATTGATTAATAAAAACCCAGCTATGGAGGTTTAGCAAGCACAGTATATGACCAGTCTGCTCCTATCACATAGTTGTTAAACCTCCATAAACACCTTTTAAAGAATCGTTTTGTCTTTAATTAGTGTGCACTCACTGTCCTATTAAATCTAAATTAAGTCTTTATTTGAGGCCATTAATTTGGAGACTCAATCAAACGTGGACACCTGCAAGGTAGTGATTTCAGCTGCTAGCCACCGTCAGGGCTAAGCAGTTTGTGACATTGAAGGTTCAAAAGCTTGGCTGCGTCTGCCTGTGTGGAGTGTGTATGAGGGCGTGTGTGCACGTGTGTGCCTCTGTGTGCCTGTCGGGACCAAACACCGCTTGGCCACTGTGTCCATCATGAAAAGTGCAGCTTAGAGACTTTCCTGGTGGCACAGTGATTGAGTCAAGTTGCCAAGTGCAGGGACACGGGTTCCACCCCTGGTTGAGATGGATTTCACATGCCAAAGGGCAACAAGGCCTGTGCCACAATTATGCAGCCCCAGCTCCAGACTCTGTGCTCTGCAACCGAAGAAGTCGCTGCCACGGTCACCGCAACCAGAGAAAGCCCGAGGGCAGCAACAAAGGCCCAGCACAGCCAGAGACAGATAGATAATTGCAGGAAGGGAAGCAGAGCTTATTAAACAGACATTAAAATGAATTTCCTGTAGGTCTTCATAGAACTGTTTCACTTCAGTTTCTTCAGCACTAGTGGTTGGGGTATAGAACAAGATCATGGCATCCGGTCCATCACTTTATGACAAAAATGGAAACAGTGACAGACTTTATTTTCTTGGGCTCCAGAATCACTGCAGATGGTGACTGCAACCATGGAATTAAAAGATGCTGGCTTCTTGAAAGGAAAGCTATCACAGACCTAGACAGTGTGTTAAAAAGCAGAGACATCACTTTGCCAACATGGTCCGCATAGTTAAACTTATGGGTTTTCCAGAAGTCATGTAAGGATGTGAGAACTGGATCATAAAGAAGGCTGAGCACCAAAGAACTAATGCTTTCCAACTGTGGTGCTGGAGAAGACTCTTGAGAGTCTCTTGCACAGCAAGATCAAACCAGTCAATACCAAAGAAAACCAGCCCTGACTTCTCATTGGAAGGACTGATGCTGGAGCTGAAGCTCCAATACTCTGGCCACCTGACGTGAAAAACAGACTCATTGGAAAAGACCCTGATGCTGGGAAAGACTGAGGGCAGGAGGAGAAGCGAGTGACAGAGGATGAGATGGCTGGATGGCATCACCTACTCAATGGACATGGGTTTGAGCAAAGTCCAGGAGATAATGAAGGACAGGGAGGCATGGCGTGCCACGTTTCATGGCATCTCAGAGTCGGGCACGAGTTAGCAACTAAACAACAACAAAATTAAATTCTATGCGGAAGGTTAGTCATGTCTTAGCTTTGAAAGATTCTGCATGATGGGACTCCATGAAAAATCATGACTTGGGTCTCCGAGGTTCTGGGTTCTAGGCTCAAGTCTTCCAACAACTTTTTCCTCCTTTCACTTCCAAATATCTTTTAAAATATTTCCAGATTTAATATTTTCTGAGTCTTCCTATACTAAAAATGTGTGATAGTAAAATAATATTTAAACGCCTGTTCTTACAGTTAATTGTACAGGGTCTGAATTCTAAACGTGCTTTAAACTCTAGTGTATTTTCATTCTGAGGATAGGGGAGAAAACAACACAGAAATGGATGCAAAAACACAAGCATAAACGAGCTTCTAGGAAGTCTTCACGTTGACCGCCTTTCCCTCCTAGGGTTAGCCCCCACCGTTGGCCTTTAGGCCGTAGGTGGGCTCCTGGATCCCAAGAGCTCCTGGGTGCTGGTCTAGTCTGTGAAACCCAGACGTGTGATGCACGGGCGCATGATGATTAATTTGAGCTCTCTAGGTCTTCTCTGAGTTTCCCAGGAGGCGGCAGTGGTAAGGAACCCGCCAGCCACGGCAGAAGACTTAAGAGAAGCAGGATCCGTTCCTGGGTCAGGAAGACCCTCAGGAGGAGTGCCTGGCAACGCACTCCAGTATTCTTGCCTGGGAAATCCCATGGGCAGAGGAGCCTGGTGGGTTATACTCCATAGCGTGGCAAAGAGCTGGATACGACTGACGGGACAGTATGCAGGCCTTCTCTAAAACTATATTTATTCACAAGTGATGCCTGAGAAGAAGCCAGAGAGAGATAAGAAGATGCAAAGCATATTTAATTGTCAAATTAAGTTGTGTCTCTTACAGAAAATGATCCGTGTGAGATAAGAATGAGCTTGTTTTAATTGGCCAAATAATTGTATAAATAATTCTAATTTACAAATTGTTTATTCCCTATGTATGTTTATCATCCAAAAAGTTGTCTCTGGAAATGAGGTAAGATTTATTGCTTGTCTGCTGTGTTCCAGGTCCTCTGCTCACTCTCGTATTTAATCCTCACAATAGCCATATGGCTCAGGCGTCCTTCTTGGTCTAATTTTACAAATGAAGCCACAGAGGATCTTAGACAGATTGCTTTAAAGCAGCCACTGTTTGAATCTGCACAACCTTTAAAGTTCTTTTCCATTTTATTTGCTTACTTCGTGCATTTGACTTTTATGAGCTGTTGAATGATTTTTGCTCATTTTTATTTTAAAGTATTACCTTGCTCTGATACATATTTGTGTTATTTTAATAATTACTTTTACATAAAGAAGATTTTAAACAAATATGGATGTAACACTAACCTTTTACTTTTTTATTTTTTTTGCCTTTGGTGTTATGAGTAGGAGGACTTTTCCTTTAGGAGATTATAAAGGTAAATGCTCATTTGTTTTCATCTTGTTTTATCTTATTTTTATCTACTGCCCAGTGCCACTAAAATGTGACTAGAGCAAATGGAGGGTGCTTTAAGTAGAAAACACTCATGGACTGCAAAGTTTAAGTATGAAAAAAAGGTAAAACTACTTAAAAATATTTTTTCAATTGCGTACAAGTTAAAATGACGTAATTATGATAATTGGATTAAATAAAATGTTATTAAAATCAATTTCACCTTCTCCCTGTACTTCTCTCACGTGGCTACTAGAGGTCTACAACCGCCTCTGCAGTTCCCGTAATATGCCCATGGGACAGCACTCCCCTGGTGCACTGTACTTCATACTTCAACTGCACACACACATACCAGCTGCCTCTGCATAAATATCCACGTCACCCGTACACATGCATGTAGAGGGCCTCCCTGGCGGCACAGGAAAGGGAAAGCGAAGTCGCTCAGCCTGCAGCCCCCCAGGCTCCTCCGCCTGTGGGATCTCCTGGACGGCACTGGGGGTGGGGGGCATTCCTTCTCCAGAGGGTCTTCCCGAGCCAGGGATCGAACCCGGGTCTCCCACACTGCAGGCAGACGCTTTGCCATCTGAGCCACCAGGGAAGCCTGGTATCGTCGTAGAGAAATTGCCTGCCAGTGCGTGAGAAGTAAAGATGCAGGTTTGAACCCTGGGTCAGGAAGATCCCCTTGAGACGGAAATGGCAACCACTCCAGTAGTCTCGACTGGAGACTCTCATGGGCAGAGGAGCCTGGGGGGCTGTAGTCCACGGGGTCACAGCTAGTCAGACATGGCTGAGCACACACGCACACACGTATGTACAAATGTGTAACATATATGTGCATGAACCTGCATAAAATGTATGCATGAGTGTACATGTATCTCTTTCATCAGAAACTAATTCTGGTTTTTGTAATTTGAAAAAATGACTAGGCAACAGCTCAAAGCCATCTCTTTAAAGACAATGACTCTTCTCTCACCATCAGAAATGCTGACGCACACCGAGCTCTTGCTCACGCCTGAGCTTAGGTCCGGCCTCCCCAGCATGTCTCACGGTCCACGCGTTAGTGCTTTAATTCTTGCGCTTTTGTAAGATGCTTTACCGCTGGCACATTCTTTAATATTTTTTAAATTTCCTCTTGGCGACGCTGCCTCTCTGCTGCTGCGGGTCTCTGGTTGCGGCAGACGAGGCCTACTCTCTGGGTGAGATGCCTGGGCCCTCCGGCTGCAGCGGCTTCTCTCACTGTAGAGCATTGGCACGAGGGCACGAGGGCACGAGGGCATGCAGACTCAGCAGCTGGATGTGTGGACTGGAGCGTGGCGGGCTCACTGGCTGTGGTGCACGACTCTGTTGACCTGGGGCGAGCGGAATCCTCCCAGACTAGGAACAAACCCGTGTCCCCTGCATTAGCAGGAGGATTCTTAAACACTGGATGATCAGAAAAGTCAGGCTTGGCATCTTAACGAGACCATTTGCTGCGTATTTTTACTTCCAAATAAGCTTTAGAAAAATTTAGTAATATTCTAAGCAAGTCACGTCCAATTCTTTGTGACGCCATGAACTGTGGCCTGCCAGACTCCACTGTCCATGGGATTTCCCAAGCAAGAATACTGGGGCAAGTTGCCATTTCCTTCTCCAGGAGATCCTCCTGACCCAAGAAGCAAACCTGCATCTCCTGCGCTGGTGCAGCGGTGGGTGGATTCTTCCCCACTGGGCCACTGGGGCTTCCCCTGATGTAGCTTCTGCTTTAGGAAAGCAATTTGTGCCATTTGAGCCCTGCATTCGAGGGCTGCCGCTGTAGCTCAACTGGTAGGAGAGGCGAGAAACAAGGGTTCGATCCCTGGGTCGGGAAGATCCCCTGGAGGAGGAAATGGCAGCCCACTCCAGTATTCTTGCCTGGAAGATCCCATGAACAGAGGAGCCTGGAGGGCTACAGTTCAAGGGTTCGCATAGAGTTGGATGCCACTGACACCGCCATGCCAAAGCTGTAATACTAAATTATATATATCTGTATTTTTCAGATAGACACACACACATTACTAGAAATTGTACCTCTTTTTCCATATAGTTTATGCACCTGCTGATATATGATCACAAGTCAGTTTTGTTCATGAGCCACATCTCTTATCAGCTCTAATAGTGTTTCAGTTAAGTCTCTTATGTGTCCAAGTAGACATCTTTATCTTAAGCAAATATGACGATGCTGTCTCCTCTCTATCATTTGTAACTTGCTTTTCCTTTCCGGTTGCGTTGGCTTCAGCTTATGGGGGAAAATAACAGCGCTGACTTTGAGAGTGTTTCTGGTTCTCGGCTATGTGTTTGAGATGGGCATTGTTAGGAATAGGTTAAGAGATTCTAATACCTGTTTATCAATCACTCTGGCTTCCCAGGCTGAGCTAGCGGTAAAGAGCCTGCCTGCTAATACAACAGACCCAAGGGGCACAGGTTCAGTCCCTGGATGAGGACCATCCCTCGGAGAAGGAAAGGAGAACCCACTCCAGCATTTTTGCCTGGAGAAACCCATGGACCAGAAGCCTGGCGGGTTGCAGAGTCGGACACAGCTGAAGCGACTTGGCACACCGCACGCCCAGTTAATGAATATGTTTCTCTATTTGCCTGCTGTGCGACGTCCTAGTTGCGGCATGTGGGGTCCTTAGGTGTGGCCTGTGGCGTCCAGTTCCCTGAGCAGGGGTTAAACCCAGGCCCTCTACATTGAGAGTACGGAGTCTTACCACTGGACCACCAGGGAAGTCCCAGGGACTAATATTTTAAAATATTTTTTCATCTAATTATCTGTTTTTGCCTGTTGACTGGCTGATTTATTTTAATGGTTTTCTTAACATAGAATACCATTGAATATATAAAATAAAGTCAATTTAGTCTTGACACATTTTACATCTAATATACTTTCAATAATGCATTGTCAACATCAGAACAGCCTAAATAAATTTATATTTCAGCACTCCTGTGCCGGGGTCCCGCCCTGGTGGATCCAGGGTGATTCGAAGGTGGGGACGGAGTCAGCGTCCTTGGAAAAATACATATTTAGTTACAGATATAGAGACATTAGAAAAGGATAGTGTAGTAGGAAAATTAGTGGAGAAAAAGAGGTTGAATAACTTGGTTTACATGGAATAGCATCCATGCTCCAGATGGGAATTCAGCCAGAAAAACGGGGAGCAAGAAAGAACAACATGGGAGAGTCAGTCTTTTCAGGAACTGATCCCATTTCTTTATTTTTCAGGTTTTCTTATATACCTTTTGTTACATATAGGGATGAATACAGA
>SJYB01006873.1:0-15789 GCA_006408585.1 Antidorcas marsupialis
TACTCTTGCCCTCAATCTTTCCCAGCATCAGAGTCTTTTCCAGTGAGTTAGCTCATCACATCAGGTAGCCAAAGTATTGGAGCTTCATCTTCAGCGTCAGTCCTTCCAATAAATAGAGCTGATTTCCTTTAGGATTGACTGATTTGATCTCCTTGCTGTCTAAGAATAGCTATGATAAACCTAGACAGCATATTAAACACCAGAGACATCACTTTGTCAACAAAGGTCCATATAGTCAAAGCTATGGTGTTTCCAGTAGTCATATATGGATGTGAGAGTTGGACCATAAAGAAGGCTGAGCACCAAATAATTGATGCTTTTGAACTGTGGTGTTGGAGATGACTCTGGTTGTATATCATACTGATATATATTGAATAATGTATTTCCCCCAAATTCAAAAACATGTCATAAAATATTCACTCAAGACAAATTTTACTCCATAATCATAAAAAATGAATCAATCAACCTTGAGTTTTAATAATATCTCAGTGTGACATTAACAAAAATATTATTAAATGCATTTAGAATTTGTACAAAGCGTATGTAATTGTATGGTAAGCATTATCTTTGCTTATATTTTAACCAACAATAAAACATAGATTTTTTTTAATTAACTGATGAGAAAAGCATCATCAAACAAATAAACAAGAAAAATCATTCACATTACTAGCACATTTAAAACTGTACTTAAATGCTGAGGGGACGAATATTTCAGTAACCACAAAAGCAATAGAAAACTGAGAATGGACTATTTCCCAGAAAGAACTCTGAGGCTAACCTAAGATGTCCACTGCCAGACACAACAAACATAAGCCTCAAAAACAACAGAGTTAAAAGGTACTTCAGAAGCCAGTCTTTCAGTGCTCAGATTTACACGCTGTTCTCTAAAATAGGCTTCAGGTTTAATTCCGCCTCTTTAATCGGTTCAACCCCACAGTCAGTCTATCCTATAAATTCTCTCTGGTAAAAAGTATGTATCTTCCTTTTTTTTTTTCCTTTCAGTTGTTAACAACCTAAGTTAAGATCTTTCACCTGATTCCTGAATCTTAGAATACTCTCCCAGCTGTTTTCATTTCCATTTCCTCCCTGCAAAATCACAGTGTTGCTTTCCCAATATTTCACTGATTTGCTCAAAAATGCCTCACTCATTGTTAGTTCGAAAACTCTGGGGTAGCCCTGGGTGAAATACCAAACTGGTCCCCCAAATACAGAGGGCAAGAAGTGAAAGGTCGGTGAAAGGTCGGGCATGTCGAGACAAGCCCCGGACAAGTCCCGACAGTTGGCCGACGCCCAAACAGGAACAGGGGGCGGACCAAACTTCCAGGGACCAACCCCCTGTAGCCTGGCCCAATCAGGTGCTGGCACGAAGCCTCCCGAACACCAATCACTGCTACAGCCCGCGCTTTTTACCTTATATGGAAGAACCTGGTTTGGATGCCAGCCCTAGCTATAAAAACCCCTTCCTCACCCCTCATACCTTGCAGACTCCCTTCCCTTCCTCGCTTGCAGCTGGGAGTTCTGCCCGAGAGCTACCGCCCAATAAAGGCTTCCATCAACGGTCCCTAGGGGTGACTCTTTCTTCCCGCGGCGTTTTCTTACAAGAAGAACCAGAAGAACACTGCACGCTGCTCCAAACTGGTAGTTGGCGGGATGCACAAGCAAGGAGACTTACCTACGAGGCCGTCTCCAGCCGGCGGCTGAAAGAGTAGGTATCTGCAGGCGCTGAGAGAATCTGAAACATTTATACAGAGGTCTTCCCTGGGTTCAGCCACGCATTTTGTACAGACGGTCTCAGAAACACCTTACTCTCTCAAGTTTGTGTGCTTGAAAACAGCTTCTAGCGCGGAGAGGTGGTAGAAACGTACATTACAAGGGCAGAAGAACCTATGGGAAGCCGCCAATTTCCTGGAACCAGCTCTGGGTCAAACGGCGGTCACATCCTCTGTATGAACCCCTCCAATGCTAACTGACAGTGTTTTTATCCCTGAATTCAACATCCTTCACAAGTATCTCCAACCTACACTTTATCTTCCGCTACTTGTACTAATGGATTACTACTTTTTTCCCCAATATTCTATTCTCATTCTCCTTCATACAAACACCCTCTGCTGGCTTGCCTATTAAAATCTGCCAACTTTCAGATTTTGTACCATCATTTTACGTTACTCTTAGAAAGTAATAAAAATATAAATATGTTTTCGACTATTTCAAGTACCATCTTAGAAGTATGGGATTTTAGTGCCTAGGTTTGCATTTTTGACTAAGATGTCTTTGGTCTCAGGTAGCAAAAATGTTATTGTCAAGGATAATGAAAGGTGACACAAAGCAAATTTATTCTGTGGAAAATGTATTCTACATTCGCTTGAGGCCAGGTGATGTCAAGACAAAGTCCTAAGAGGAAAATTTTAACAGTCATTGCAAGAGAGAAGAGGGGAGACCAAATTCAGCTATCACTAAAATCTCAGAGGTAAGATGTGGAAATGAAAACCTAGCACCTTACTAGCATTGCTGACTGCACTGAGTTCCTCCAAAGTAATATCAACATCTATTCCATCACATCAAGGTAGATTATTTGGGCTTCACTGGTTTTGAAGCCTTGTTAGAACTTAATTCACAAAATTAATTTTGTAATCTGTCAGGATAATAAGCATAAATTGATGTTAATTTTACTTTATATATTTGTTGTTGTTCAGTTCTAAGTCATGTCTGTCTCTTTGCAACCCCATGGACTGCAGCACGCCAGGCTTCCTTGTCTTTAACAATCTCCCAGAGTTTGCTCAGACTCACATTGATTGAATTGATGATGCCATCCAACCACCTCATCCTCTGTTACCCGCTTCTCTTCTTGCCCTCAATCTTTCCCAGCATCAGGGTCATATATATTTAAATTAACATTATATTGAAAAATTTATTAATCAAGGAAAGAAAGGGCAAAATTACTAACAGTTTTGAACTTTGGGTTATTATGAGTAGGAGCTTCCAACTACATCAGGCACCTTGAGATGGAGAAACAAAGGACGAGTTTTAAATGCAACAGTCAGAAAAGAAGGAAGTGGCACAGTAATAAAGTGGACATGGACTCTGAGACTGTTAATGATGAGTGTGATTCTTTGGAGACAGTAGAGAATCGACAAGGCCAGGAGTTACTAATGCAGGCTGACAGCACATATGTGAAAATACCTTGCTTGTTGGATTTCTGAAATAAAATGAGTACTTTCTGGGTTGTTTTATTCCTTCTTTCAGTTTCTTCATCTACTTCACTTTATGAGCCCTAGCATCCTAAAATTTGTTTCATAACTTCCCTTACTCCTTCCTAAGCCTAGAAAGCTATATATTATTTTCTTTAATTCCAAATTGTTTCAAAAAATAGAAATTTTATAGAGATGGATGCTGATACCCTTTCATCCAATATTGGGAGAGAATGTTGTTTAATCCTATTTGAGTTGTGTAGTTTTATCTCTCACACAGTTTTTCAAGAAATTCTATTTCCTAAAAATACTCATGGGAGCCTTGAAGAAGGCTATAAATACCAATCTATGCTAATAATAAATTTTAATGTGTCAAATGTTTTAAGTTTTATAAACATCTAAAATTTGCAGCAGATATTTTATGTTACCTTTGGCCAAATAAAAAGTCATAAAAATTGAAATCTCTTTCTAAATTTCCAAATGACATAAGACAAAGGCCTTTGTCATCATGGACTTAAGATAATTAAAGTGCTTATATTTCTCCTATGAAACAAAATCTAAAAATCATAAAATATACAACTTAAGGAGTCTATGAAACTTGTCTCCCCTCAACCTTCTGCTTTCAGAACAATATTGCTCCTTGATAAAAGAAAATACTTAAATATCTCTAGGATGTCCAGATCTACTATTGTTTACTTCATTAACCTTCTTTAAAAGCTTCCATAAGAATGCTTGAATTTGATTTTCAGTTGAAGCCAAATGTATATGACTTGAAATATTTGTCTGCTCAGCATGCATTGTCATATTTACTTTTTAAAAATTTATGTATAGTTGCAATGTAATATTAGTGTCAGGTGTACAACAGAAAAATTATATTTCCATATATTTCAAAGCGATTGCTAGAATTAAGCAAGCTATTATTCATCACCATACATAGCTACAATTTTTTTTCTTGTGATGAAATGTCATACTTACACTTTAACTTATAAAAACTGTGCTGCAAAGAATAAAACTGGATAAAAAAATAACGATTTAAGTCAACTTGAATGGGGTTGTCAGTTAGAATGTTTTCCTATGCCATCTAATTTGATGAGAAAAAAATTTAAAGAACAATTTTGACTGACGAAAAATTTTTATTTTACAGGTTATATGAAAAGTAAAAAGGTGATGCACACTAAATATTTACAAAGATATGTCATAGGAAAGGAGCTGCATGATATTTTTGAGAAATTTTGCATAATTGTTTTATTATGTTGAGAACTGTTTTACTGCTTAAATATTCTTATTATCAGGATACAAATGCAGGGAGTGTATTTTCTGAAAGGCAAAGTATTTTTAAACTAGATCATTTGCAAAAACTAACAAGTTTTCACACTGGCACTTGAGATGATTTTGGTGAAATTTATTTACATGTACAATGTAAATTTTAGTAAGAAAATACCTTTGTTTTCAACTATTCTAAATGAATTTTAATTACCTTATTCTTTTAAATTTTATTTTAAAATATATTATGGAAAATACGTTTTAAACCAAATGACAAAGGTGCTATCTTTTTAAAGCCACAACTGATGAATACAGTGCTTATTTGGGGCATATCTTGTGGAAAAAAAAGATAGAAATGTTATCATGACAGCTTATCTACCTGCAAAATATTTGTTGACACTATTCTTCATGGTAAGATAATAACCTTTACTGTCATTATATTTATGCAAAATATATGCTATATATGTAATATAACATATTTTCTTCTTTTTCATTTTGTATAATGCATAGCTAATGGCTGTTGTTGGGATATTTCTAACTTTTTTATTTTATTATTCTGATTATAATATCAAGGCACATAATGCCTTTTCATGTTAGTTATACCTAATGCATTATAGTAAATTGAGATAATAGTATTATTCAGGTGAACTTCCTCATATATGTCACACACAGAGATATTCTAAATGAAGCAATATCCTTCTTTTGCAAATATAATGCTGTTTACCCATTTTGATGTGTTTTAAACTGTTTCCCAGAATTGCAGCCAATAACACATTGCTGCATTGAAAGTATTTCATTAGATTCTAATTTTGATTAAGGGGTATATTTGCAGCTTACCTTATGGGCATAGTTTAAAGATGTAAAGTAGCCCACAAGGGACCTCATTAGCATGGTGATTACAAGTTAATCAGTAATACCTAAAACAGAGAAATAATGAAACAAAAAGAAAAACAAATTTTAATGCATTCATTATTAGATTTTCTTGGCTTTTAAAGGTTTAAAAACTATCAGGCTAATGGTTGGCGCTTTCATTCTTCTAAATTATGCTATCCTAAGGGAATAATTTTGCTTTCAGGTTAAACTACTGAGGGACAGTCGTCATTGGGCCATTTATTTTATTGAGGTTTTTTTTTTTTCAACTAATAAACATTTAGAAGATGACTACTAAAAAGCAAGACACACTACTAAGCACTATGATGAATTCAAATGCAAGCAAGAATGAACCTTACAAATAAGAAAACAAAACCAACCAAAGAAGAAGTTTCACACAGAGAGACAGAGAAGGTTTAATAAGAAGATCAGAGAAGAATATGAAAATTCTAGGATTAATCTAAATCCTGAAGAACAGAATACTAAAAGGTAGACACAGTCAAATGGCACTCAAGGAAGAAGAAATACTATGGAGAGGGTAAAATTGTTTAGTTGTGTTTAAAAAACATAGACTAGAACTAAATTTTTTTAGAGAGCAAGTTTCGTATAGAAGAATGAAAGGAGATAATTGATAAAGAAAAATTGGGCCCAAATTGTAGAAGACCCGAATGTTAAGAAGTTTGAACTCTCTAGGTAGCAAGGTTCCACTGGAGGGTGTTCTTTCCAAATAAACCAGTTTTACTATATATCAATATTTTTTAAGAGAAGAGTATGCTCATTTTCAAAAATCGGTATAATAAAAGGAAATATATCATTTTAAATACCGTACAATTGCACTCATCTCACACACTAGTAAAGTAATGTTCAAAATTCTCCAGCCAGGCTTCAACAACATATGAACCATGAACTTCCATATGCTGAAGCTGAATTTAGAAAAGGCAGAGGAACCAGAGATCAAATTGCCAACATTCGCTGGATCATTGAAAAAGCAAGAGAGTTCCAGAAAAACATCTATTTCTGCTTTATTGACTCTGCCAAAGCTTTTGACTGTCTGGTTCACAATAAACTGTGGAAAAATCTGAGAGATGGGAATACCGGACCACCTGACCTGCCTCTTGAGAAACTTGTATGCAGGTCAGGAAGCAACAGTTAGAACTGGACATGGAACAACAGACTGGTTCCAAATAGGAAAAGGAGTACGTCAAGGCTGTATATTGTCACCCTGCTTATTTAACTTCTATGCAGAGTCCATCATGAGAAACGCTGGGCTGGATGAAGCACAAGCTGAACCAAGATTGTCAGGAGAAATAGCAATAACCTCAGATATGCAGATGACATCACTCTTCTGGTAGAAAGGGAAGAACTAAAGAGCCTCTTGATGAAAGTGAAAGAGGAGAGTGAAAAAGTTGGCTTAAAACTCAACATTCAGAAAACTAAGTTCTTGGCATCTGGTTCCATCACTTCATGGCAAATAGATGCAGAAGCAATGGAAACAGTGAGATGCTTTATTTTGGGGGGCTCCAAAATCACTGCAGAAAGTGAGTGCAGCCATGAAATTAAAAGGTCCTTGCTCCTTGGAAGAAAAGCTATGACCAACCTAGACAATAATATTAAAAAGCAGATGGATGTGAGACAGCAAAAGAGACACAGATGTATAGAACAGTCTTTTGGACTCTGTGGGAGAGGGAGAGGGTCAGATGATTTGGGGGAATGTCATGGAAACATGTATAATATCATATAAGAAATGAATCACCAGTCCAGGTTCAGTACAGGATCCTTGGGGCTGGTGCACTGGGATGACCCAGAGGGATGGTCCAGGGAGCGAAGGGGTAGGGGGGTTCAGGATGGGGAACATGTGTATGCCCATGGTGGATTCATGTTGATGTGTGGCAGAACCAATACAATATTGTAAAGTAATTAGCCTCCTATTAAAATAAATTAAATTAAATTTAAATTAAAAAGCAAATGGAGAAAAGACAATCTCTTTAACAAGTGGTGCTGAGAAAACTGATCAACCATTTGTAAAAGAATGAAACTAGAACACTTTCTAACACCATATACAAAAATAAACTCAAGATGGGTTAAAGATCTAAACGTAAGACCAGAAACTATAAAACTCCTAGAGGAGAACATAGGCAAAACACTCTCAGACATAAATCACAGCAGGATCCTCTATGACCCACCTCCCAGAATACTGGAAATAAAGGCAAAAATAAACAAATGGGGCCTAATTAAAGTTAAAAGCTTCTGCACAACAAAGGAAACTATAAGCAAAGTGAAAAGACAGCCTTCAGAATGGGAGAAAATAATAGCAAATGAAGCAACTGACAAAGGGCTAATCTCAAAAATATACAAGCAACTCCTGCAGCTCCATTCCGGAAAAATAAATGACCCAATCAAAAAAATGGGCCAAAGAACTAAACAGATATTTCTCCAAAGAAGACACACAGATGGCTAACAAACACATTTTAAAAATGCTCAACATCACTCATTATCAGAGAAATGCAAGTCAAAACCACAATAAGGTACCATCTCATGCCAGTCAGAATGGCTTCGATCCAAAAGTCTATAAGCAATAAATGCTGGAGAGGGTGTGGAGAAAAGGGAACCCTCTTGCACTGTTGGTGGGAATGCAAACTAGTACAGCCACTATGGAGAACAGTGTGGAGATTCCTTAAAAAAACTGGAAATAGAACTGCCTTATGACCCAGCAATCCCACTGCTGGGCATACACATCAAGGAAACCAGAATTGAAAGAGATACATGTACCCCAGTGTTCATCGCAGCACTGTTTATAATAGTCAGGATGTGGAAGCAACCTAGATGTCCATCAGCAGACGAATGGATAAGAAATCTGTGGTACATATACACAATGGAATATTACTCAGCCATTAAAAAGAATACATTTAAATCAGTTCTAATGAGGTGGAGAAACTGGAGCCAATTAGACAGAGTGAAGTAAGCCAGAAAGAAAAACACCAATACAGTATACTAAGGTATATATATGGAATTTAGAAAGATGGTAACGATAACCCTGTATGTGAGACAGCAAAAGACACACAGATGTATTAGTCTTTTGGCCTCTGAGAGGGAGAGGGTGGGATGATTTATGGCATTGAAACATGTATAATATCATATATGAAATGAATCGCCAGTCCAGGTTCGGTGCAGGATACAGAATCCTTGGGGCTGGTGCACTGAAATAACCCAGAAAGATGGTACGGGGAGGGAGGTGGAAGAGGGATTCAGGATGGAGAACACGTGTACACCCGTGGCGAATTGATGATGATGTATGGCAAAACCAATACAATATTGTAATTCAGTTCAGTTCAGTCACTCAGTCGTGTCCGAGTCTTTGTGACCCTATGAATCACAGCACGCCAGGCCTCCCTGTTCATTACCATCTCCCGGAGTTCACTCAGACTCATCGAGTCCTTGATGCCATCCAGAAATCTCATCCTCGTTCGTCCCCTTCTCGTCCTGCCCCCAATCCCTCCCAGCATCAGAGTCTTTTCCAATGAGTCAACACTTCTCATGAGGTGGCGAAAGTACTGGAGTTTTAGCTTTAGCATCATTCCCTCCAAAGAAATCCCAGGGCTGATCTCCTTCAGAATGGACTGGTTGGATCTCCTTGCAGTCCANGTTTCTCATGATGTACTCTGCACATATAACTGGCTTATTCTGGATCTCATATGGCTGCCACAGTCAGAAAGCTGGTATCTGTTACCAGGCAAGAGAGAAGGGGTGGTGGACAAGCATTTATATTTAGAATCAAAATAGAGAGGTATGTTGGGGGAATCATTTGATAGGAGTGTCCCAACATTCCCAATGAGAATGAAGATCTTGTATGTGCATGCCAAGTGGCTTCAGCCGTGTACGACTCTTTGCAACTCCATGGACTGTTGCCCATCAGACTCCTCTGTCCATGGGATTCTCCTGGCAAGAATACTGGAGTGGGTTGCCATGCCTTTTCCAGGGGGTCTTCCAGACTCAGGGATAAAACACACGTCTCTCATGTCTCCTCCATTGGCAGGCAGGTTCTTTACCATTAGAGCAAGCTGGGAAGCCCCATGAAGGTCTTGGTGAGGTGTTTTACAACCTGCAACCTACTTAAAATTTTGAAACAAACTGTACTAGTCTGCTGAGGCTGCCATAACTAAACATCACAGACTAGGAAATTACTCTCTCACAGTTCTGGGAGCTAAGACCAAGATCAAAGTGAGACAGAGGTGTTTTCTCCTGAGGACTGTCTTCATGGCTTACAACCACTCTCTTTCTCATGGGGTCTCAGTCTCGTTCCATTGTACACACATCTGTAGTGTATCTCTCTCTTCTCATAAGGGTACCAGTCATTTGGAATTTGAGTCTCACTGCAGTCCAAGGGACTCTAAAGAGTCTTTTCCGTGTCTCCAAATACAGTTACATTGGGGGTTAGAGCTTCAATTTTGAGAGGATGCAACTGAAGCCATAACATGGACTAACCTAGGTTTCACTAAGAAAATGGGTCCAGCTGAAGTATGGTGTTTAATTTTTTCCCCTAAATCTTGGAGAGTAGGTTTAAATTAAGGAGGGTGAACCCAGTTGTGAAAAATACCTAGAATATGTACATTGTGAGAGTTGATGAGATTAAGATCGTATGGTATAACTAATAAGGCCACTGAAAAGCAGCTCTAGCAAACAGGTAAAAGACTATTAGACTAGTGTCTAATAGTGTCTAATTCCCAGTGTGATCTGGAAATTCTGCCCTGCAGAAAGACGGACGTTAAGTTCTTGGAAGTGTCTCTCCAAAGAGGAGGGCCCTAGTCTTGGGAGAGGCTAGTACTTCTCTGCTAAGTTAAGAAATAACCTGTCTCTGATTTTGTCTGTTGTAGAAGTCGGCCATATGTTTGGCAATGCCATCATCTGAGAACTAAGTTTTTCAAAATATCTAGGAAAATGCAGTACTTATCTGCAAATGTGAATGCTAAGGGAACCCTATTGCTGGCTAATTCCCATTGGAGGAAATATTTACTTATTTTAAATATCTATGATTAGACCTGTAAAAATATCATTTCTATTAAAAGGGAGTTTATACCAGAGCTCTTGTTTGAATTAAAGTAAAATCCAGTCTCTATATTGAGACACTAATAATTAGGTAGGCCTTTTTATTTAATAGGAAGAATGAGTTTTGGGAAAATAGAAATAAAAGCATTTTTGGAAATGAGTTAGGTCTAGAGAATGATTACTACTGTGATCCACTGAATGGAGCTGTGTATTTGTTTGTTTACTTGGTGTGTAATTGCTACCTATGTACACAGACTTCATTTGAAGGTGTATGTGTGTGTATTTATGTCTGTGTGTGTGTGTGACAGAAAGGAGAAATGAGGAAGAGAGATGGGGATAAAAGAGAGGGAAGAAGTGAAAACAGAAGAAATCAGTATACAAGTGACATAATTTAGAAATTATTCTTTTTTAACCATATAGTTTCAAAAATAAAGATAAACCTGGCAATGAGTTTTATTTCTTATAGCCAGATTTGTGTAAAAAAAAAAAAAGGAAAAACTTTCTCATATACAAATGGAAATTCATGCATCATGCCCTCTGCAAATATAAGCAAGGTTGTGCACATATGTCCCAAATTAATTCTGAAGCAATTTCAGACCCAGATTTGTGTTGATGTATTTAGCAGGTAATTAGTTGTCCACTTGTTCATTAACAGCATATTTTAAAACTTCTTGCAAAACTCTACCTTCCCCCTCAACAAAGTGGCACTTCTAAGAAGACAGAAGGGATATAAAATATGTCCGATAGGATGGAAAAGCAAATCAAAGAAAGAAAATTACATTTAGTTGTAGAAGAACATTAATCATAGAAATGGGATTTACAAAGAGCCACTTTGCTTCCCTTTACCTTTTCACACAAAAAGGGTGAAGTTGTGAATTGGAGCTGCATCAGTGGGTACTTTAGCATTTTATGATTCCAGTTTAGTATAATGCTTTTCTCTCTTGGACATTATAATTTTTCTTCCATTTGTAAAGTGCTTTATAGTTTTCTAAGCAGTTTCACATAGTGTAGTTCATTTGTGGAACTAATAGCATTTACGTGGGATAACAATATTCTAATAGAATTGTGCAATTCGCATAATGAGTTTAACTTATTATTAAAATGAATGTCAGGCAGATAAGATTGAAGGAGGAAGCAGACTGGTTGACGAGGTAGGTACTGACCATTCCTGATTTGTAAGAGGCAGGGGTCCACGTGTCTTTCTTCAGGGCCTTAGAGTTTCCCCCTTTATTTGTACACCGCCTTTCCTTCGTCTCCACTTTCAGTTAGCACAGAGAATGTCTGGAGGCAGGGAAAGTGGAAATCAAAGAGCTTAATATCCTGCTCTGTACCTACTAAGGGTACAAGAATTATGCATGTTTGTTTTTTATTCCTTTTTATACATTTCATAAAAAATATTAAATTTTGGATCCAAGTGAGCATCAGTTGGATACTTTTCAGTTGCTAATATAAAGATGTGAAAATATTCTATGCAGAGGTTAAAGAAACCCAAAGCAGTGTTTCGGATAGGCTTCCCTGGTGCCTCACACAGTAAAGAATCCACCTGCAACGTAGAAGATTCAGGTTTGATCCCTCGGTTGGGAAGATCTCCTGGAGAAGGGAACGATTATCCACTCCAGTACTCTTACCTGGAGAATCCCATGGACAGAGGAGCCTGACAGGCTACAGTCTCATGGAGTCACAAAGAGCCGGACATGTCTGAGCAACTAAACTTTTTTTTTTTTTAATTTTTCACTCTCAATAGCATTTTACCCTGTGAAAATGCACCTCTAGTCTTAGTGTAGAGAGACTAGACAATACCTAGTGCGGAAATAACCTATCTATTCTTTCTTCATCTCTTCTCTGCTCAAACATTGACAGAGGCCTGGTTTTCCATCTTCAGAGGTTCATAACTTTTTAAAATCTTATTTTCAGTAAAAACGCAAAGTCATCTAGGATGGGATAATTAATTGGAAAATTATCAACTCAGAGGTATTGTTCAAAAATGAATTGGAGGTTCTGGGACAATAAAGAGAAAATGAGGAAGTGTAAAGTGAGAAGTAAAATTATTTTGTATGAATATGACCACAGGTAAAATATATTATGTTTCAAAAAGGAAGGCTAAAGGCACAGATACCTGTTCCCACTTCACATTTCTTTAGGAGCTATGACAGAGATTGCTGGGGTACATTTTCATTTTTTTTCCCTCTTACAAACTCATGACCCACACTGTTGTATGTGGCAGTATGCCCAGATAAAACTGCATGGTCCAGCCTCCCTTTCTCCTTCAGGTTTACTTTGGTCCGCAGTTATTGCAATATAGTTAGACTCTTACCACAAGGAATTGTAGAGAATGGAAGCTTCATGCCAAGGATGGAGGGGAAAAAAGATGAAAGGAATCTGAGATACTGATGCTATGTTGAACACCTATTGTGTTTGCCTATTATTCCAGCCACTGCTGGGTGACCAGCTTAGGATCTCTAATCACTGCCTTCACATGGGACACCATTAGGAACATATTGGATATCCAATCAAGTACTAATCCAGAATGGGTGGTGGTGGTGTATATGGAGAGTTAACATATCTTGGAACTACTGAATACTGCTCTTCTCAACTTGTACAGTCTCCCTCATTAACAGCATCCTTTGCCAGAATGGTACGTTTATTGCCACTGAAGAACCTATGTTGACACATCTAATCATCCATGGTTCAAAGTTTACCTAAGAGTTCACTCCTGGTGTTGTACATTCTATGGGTCTGGACAAATGTTTGATGACATGTATTCATCATTACAGTATCATAAAGAATATTTTAACTGTCTTGAAAATTCCCCATTCTCTACCTACTCATTCTCTCCCAAACCCTGGCAACCATTGATCTTTTTAGTATCTCCACTGTTTTGCCTTTTCTAGAATGTCATGTAGTTCAAATCATAGAGTGTATAGCCTTTTCAATCAGCCTCTGTCTTCATAATATGCATTTAAAGTTGTTCCATGTCTTTTCATAGCATGATAGTTCACTCCTTTTTAGTGTTGAATCATATTCCATTGTCTGGATGCACTGCAGTTTACTTATCCATTCCCCTGAGAGTGGTGAAATAAAGAAAAGCCATGCAAGCTGGGGTTTCTAGAGAACTTTCAAACAGGTAATGTATGACAGTTATGTGGGTACAGGACTCCTGAGGAGGTCCAAGCCTTTCATGTCCATGTCAGTGGCCCCTAGACTGTTAAGTTTTATGACTTCACTGATGGTAAAAAACTTTTCCTTTCAAGAACTCTGTGAATATGAAGAGAGAGTTATAGGGAAAGGACAAGTTAAAATGCCACAGTTCCCTGTTCTTACCGTGGCCCAGCTATTTTTCTTAAATAGCCACTTCTAGATGGTTGCAAGGCTTTGGTTAATTTCAAAATTCTGAAAATACATATTTTAGTATTTTCTCAGTGTTCCCACTGCTGTCATGGCAGAATGGAATTGTGCGAGTCCTTACTCTACCATTCAGGTTGAGGTTACCCCCAGTATTCTGTCTTAATCCAAGAATGAAGGGAAAAACCAAAATAATCTCAGATGAAGGAAATCTAAGGAAACTTGTCACAAAATGACATTAGACATTTCTTTTCCTTTTGAGCTTTCTAAATTATTTTTTAATGTGGTTTCTAATTAAGACAATTATATAATGAATGTGGAAAGTTAAAGAGATGTAAAGGGAAGTCACATTTCTATACTTCACCCAAACTGATAGAATGATGACCATAGTAGTCTCTGATAAGGTGTCTATATATTGTTATACCTGGGAACATCATTAAAAAATGTAAAGAGATACAAGCTCAAAGCCACTATATAAATCAAAATACAGTCAATAATTAATTGATAGGCAAGAAAAATAAACAAAAACAGAGGTAACAAATAAGAAAAAAAAGATACCTAAGCCCTAATATTTTAATAATTACATTAAATATAAAAGATTTACATATACCAATTATAAGCCAATGATTGGAGAGTTGTCTAAAAAATAACCTAGTTTTTGTCTATAAGAAGTTTACTTCAAATACAAGGATATAGGCATATTGAAAATAAAAGGGTAAAATTATATCAGGCAAATATTAATAAAAAGAAAGAGATGGATATATTAATATTCTATAAAGTAGACTTCAGAACAGTGAAAATTGCCAGGAACATTACATTTATTAGTGTACCCAGAAGATATATCAGTTCTAAGTGCATATGCCCCAGATAAAAGAACTGAAAATATGTGAAGAAAAAACTGAAAGGAAAAATAAACAAACTCACAATTGTAGTTGAAAATTTCAATATCCCTCTTTCAATCACTGATAATACAACTAGACAGAAAATCAGAAAGATTGTAGATGGCCTCATGGGATCTATTTGACATTTATAGAACATTTAGACCAAAACAGAATACACTTTTCATATGTTTATGGAACATACACTAAAGCAGAGCATATCCTGGAACATAAAACAACCTTAACACATTTAAAAGAACTGAAATCGTATCTGTTGTGTTCTCTGAACACAGTATAATCAAATGAATAATCAATAGCAAAATTATAATGGGCAAATCACTAAACTACTTGAAAGCTAAACAACACACTTCTAAATTACTCAGGAGTCAAAGAGGAAGTCTCAAAGGGTATTAGAGAATTACACTGAACCCTAAATGAAAATGGAAATACAACATATCAAATTTTGTGATATACTGAGTAAGTAGTACTGAGAGGGAAATTTATAGCAGTAAATTATTATATTAAAAAAAGGTAAACTTCCAAAAACAATAATTTAAGCTTCTGTTTCAATAAAGCAGGAGAAAAAGAGCAAAATAAATTGAAGCACATGTTCTACACAATATCTTCCAAAAGTTAGAAGAGAAAACGTTTCTCAACTCATTTTATGAAGCTAGTCTTAGCTTAATAGAGAGTACAAAATATTTAACAATAGAATTTATCATTGATATTAATAGATTTTTAAAAAATGCATATATATCTATTGTAATTTGGCAAGTCTGATTAGGAAAAGAGTGATACTATCTAAACATTTGATTTATGAAATGAGATATAATTACAGATGTAAATGATATTTAATAGCAAGAGCATATTATGAGCATATTTAAGGCAACACTTATTTTATTTTATGGATAATTTACACATAAATAATTGATGCAAAATAAATGGAAACCTTGACTCAGTAACAAAGAAGGACATAGAAGCCAGTCAATTCTGAATTTTCAATTCTGAAGGAGATCAGCCCTGGGATTTCTTTGGAAGGAATGATGCTAAAGCTGAAACTCCAATACTTTGGCCACCTCATGCAAAGAGTTGACTCATTGGAAAAGACTCTGATGCTGGGAGGGATTGGGGGCAGGAGGAGAAGGGGACGACAGAGGATGAGATGGCTGGATGGTATCACTGACTCGATGGATGTGAGTCTCAGT
>SJYB01006874.1:7808-21875 GCA_006408585.1 Antidorcas marsupialis
AAACCAGAGACCACCCTGGACCTTTACCTGAGTTTTTTTTTTCCTTTATTTAGTTCTACCAGCTTATTGCTACCAACTCATGTCCCTCCACCCTCATGCATGCGTGCTCAGTCCTGGAACCCCATGGACTGCAGCCCGCCAGGCTCCTCCATCCCTGGACGTTTCCAGGCAAGAATACTGGAGAGGGTTGCCGTTTCCTTCATCAGCCTTGAGGTTTTCTAAATCAGGGGACCTGGCGGAGGGGGTTCCTGGCAGGTTGGGAGTGAGGGAAGAATGGTGTCATGATAGCACTTTACAGTAGAACGGGTCTCCAGACTCTCACCTTACCAATACCATTTTAGTGGAGATGTGGAGTCAGAATTCCTGTTCCCGAAGCCACTGAGCCCTGAATGCCTGTGTTCTGGTGTCTGGCGGGAGACACAGAGTCTGGGGTTCAGTAAACCCCGGGGTCCCGGTTTGCCTCCAACAGCACAGGTGGGAGGTCATCCTGCCTGGCCCACGTCCACCTTGGGAAACATTCAGCCACGTGTTCCCACAGGTCATTCTATGTGGTGGCATTCACGCTTCTAATCCCCAATGTCCCCCAGGGCCCCAGCTTGAGGTCTGGCCCTGCTCGGGCATTGCTGGGGTCATCATGCTGACTGGTGGTTCCCCTCCCCAGCCTTGTTGTCCCCGAGGTCCATCCCAGGCACCTCCCAGCCAGTGCCACCTACCCCAGACAGGCTTGGCACAGAGCAGGGAGTTCAGGAAACCCTGGACCCCACTCACTGCCTTTCCAGCCTCAGGGCTGGCAGCCTGCTTCCTGACTTTCCCTGCACCCCCAGCTCCCACGCTGCCCTCCCCTCCTCCCATGGGTCAGGAGAGGTCGACTAGGGAGGGCAGGATGCCAGAACTCAGCTCCCAGCCCTTACACCTGCCCACCAGCTGCTGACCTGGGTGGACGCTGAACTGCTCGGGCCTTGCTCAGTCATCCGTTCATGCACCAAACACGCATGGTCAGTCAGCAAACCTTCATCACATGTCTGCGTGCCTCAGACACTGTGCTCTACCTGGGCCTGGGGAGCAAGCCAGCACAGCGCTGCCCTCCTGAGCCCGCTCCAGCCCATTTTCCTAAAAGTGCAGCTCAGACTCACATATCATAAAATTCATCTACAAAGATGTGCGCAATCCAACGGTTTTTAGGATATTCACAGAGTAATCAGAGAAACTAGATATCAAATCGCCAGCATCCGTTGGATCATGGAGAAAGCAAGAGAATCCCAGAAGAACATCTACTTCTGCTTCATTGACTAGGCTAAAGCCTTTGACTGCATGAATCACAACAAACTGTGGAAAATTCTTCAAGAAATGGGAATACCAGCTCTTTCCCGGCTGGAACAATGGAGGGTGCAGAAGAGAAGAAAAAGAAGGTTCCTGCTGTGCCAGAAACTCTTAAGAAAAAGCGGAAGAATTTCGCAGAGCTTAAGATCAAGCGACTGAGAAAGAAGTTTGCCCAAAAGATGCTTCGAAAGGCAAGGAGGAAGCTTATCTATGAAAAAGCTAAGCATCACCACAAGGAATACAGGCAGATGTACAGAACTGAAATTCGAATGGCTAGGATGGCACGAAAAGCCGGCAATTTCTATGTACCCGCCGAACCCAAACTGGCGTTTGTCATCAGGATCAGAGGCATCAACGGTGTGAGCCCAAATGTTCGAAAGGTGCTGCGGCTCCTTCGCCCCCGGCAGATCTTCACTGGCACCTTTGTGAAGCTCAACAAGGCGTCAATTAATATGCTGAGAATTGTAGAGCCATACACTGCATGGGGGTACCCAAAGCTGAAGTCTGTAAATGAATTGATCTACAAGCGTGGTTATGGCAAAATCAACAAAAAACGAATTGCCCTGACAGACAATGCATTGATTGCTCGATCTCTTGGGAAATATGGAATCATCTGCATGGAGGATCTGATTCATGAGATCTATACTGTTGGAAAACGTTTCAAAGAAGCAAACAACTTCCTGTGGCCCTTTAAATTGTCTTCTCCACGAGGTGGAATGAAGAAAAAGACCACCCATTTTGTAGAAGGTGGAGATGCTGGCAACAGGGAAGACCAGATCAACAGGCTTATTAGAAGGATGAACTAAGGTATCTACCAGGATTATTTTTGTAATCTGGTTAATAAACAATTGAAACAAATTGAAAAAAAAAAAAAAAAGAAATGGGAATACCAGACCACCTAAACTGCTTCCTGGGAAACCTGGATGCAGGTTAAGAAACAACAGTTAGAAATGGACATGGAACAATGGACTGCTTCAAAAGTGGGAAAGGAGTACATCAAGTCTGCCTATTGTCACTCTGCTTATTTAAATTCTAGACAGAGTACCTCATGTGAAATGCCGGGCTGGATGAAGCACAAGCTGGAATATAGACTGCCAGGAGAAATATCAAGAACCTTAAGATAGACAGATGACGCTACCTTTACGGCAGAAAGCAAAGAGGAACTAAAGAAGCTCTTGATGAAGATGAAAGGAGAGAGTGAAAAAGCTGACTTAAAACTCAACATTCAAATAATAAAGATCACGGCATCCAGTCCCATCACTTCATGGCAAATAGAAGGGGAAAAAGTGAAAGCGGTGAAGGATTTTTTTCCTGGGCTCCAAAATTACTGAGGATGGTGACTGACGCCATGAAACTGAAAGATGCTGGCTCCTTGGAAGAAAAGCTATGACAAGCCTAGACAGCATATTAAAAAGCAAAGACGTTACTTTGCTGACAAATGTCCATATAGTCAAAGCAATGGTTTTTCCAGTAGTCATGTATGGATATGAGGGTTGAACCATAAAGAAGGCTGAGCACCAAAGAATTAATGGTTTTGAACTGTGGTGCTGGAGAAGACTCATGAGAGTCCCTTGGACTGCAAGGAGGTCCAACCAGTCCATCCTAAAGGAAATCAGTCCTAAATCTTCACTGGAAGGACTGATGCTGAAGCTGAAACTCTAATACTTTGGCCACCTGATGTGAAGAGTTGACTCATTGGAAAAGACTCTGATGCTAGGAAAGATTGAGGGCAGGAGGAGAAGCGGGAGACAGAGGATGAGATGGCTGGATGGCATCTCCAACTCAATAGACATGAGTTTGAGCCAACTCCAGGAGATGGTGATGGACAGGGAAGCCTGGTGTGCTATAGTACATGGCGTATCAAAGAGTTGGACACAGCTTAGAGTCTGAGCAACAACAATCTACCCATGATCGCAATCAATTTTAGGACACGGTAACCACCCCCCGCCCAAGAAACCCCACTCCCACTGGCAGTCACTCCCAGCCTCCCCCGTTCCACCCTTCGGCCTCCCTAGTCCACTTCCTGTCTCTCTGGATTTTCCTGTTCAGCACATGTCTTATAAATGAAGCCATACAGTCCACAGCCTTTTGAGACTGGCCTCTCTCACTGAGCAACACGTTTTCAAGGTTCAGCCAAGCTGTGGCCTGAGTCGGTGTTTCTCTCCTTTTGATGGTCAAATACTCCACCGTACGGACCAACCATGCCTCTCATCCACTGTTCATTCAGTCATCTGTGGGAGAGCCTGCCGCTCATCCACTGTTCCTTCAGTCATCCGTGGGAGAGCCTTGGGGCTGGGTCCACTTTTTGGCTCTTACAAATAAGGTTGCTGTGATCATTCACGCACAACATTTTGTATGTAACATGTGTTCTCTGGGGTCTGTACCTTGGAGTGGAATTCTGGGACCACAATTTGGGTAACTGTAACCTCATGAAATTTTCTAACATCTGGAGGGGAAGCTTTTCTCCTTGGTATTATTCTGGAGGGTCTTCATTTTTGTGGCTGTTTATTGTTCCATAAACACTTTAGAATTGGCTCATTAAGATACACACACACACACAGAAACGTGTTTGGAATTGTACTGAATCTGTAGATCTGTTTGGCTTGGGGGGAGCTGACATCTTGCAATTCATGAAACTTTGTCTCTCTGAATATGATGTATTTCTCCATTTATTAGGTCTCCTTAAAGTATCTGTCAATAATATTTAATGACTTTCTCCACAGAGCTGCTTTCTATCCTTTTTTTAAAGATTTATTACTAGAGGTTCTATAATTGCTGTGACTATTTTAAAAATTAGATTTTCTGTTTGTTGCTAGCCTAAAGTAATATATTTTATTTACTTTTTTTTTTAAAGGAGAAGGGCTTGCATCTCTCTCTCCTTTACCGTTTTTAATTTTTTATTTTTGGCCATACTACCTGTGGGATCTCAGTTCCTTGACCAGGGATCAAGCTCATGCCCTCTGCAGTGAAAGTGTGGAGTCTTAGCCACCAGACAACCAGGGAAGTCCCTAAAGTAACATATTTTATTTTAAAAAACTTTTTCCCCTAAAGTAACATTTTTAAAAATATACTGATATGGTTTTCAGAAACCTTGCTAATCTCTTAGTGATTCAGATAATTAGTCTATAGATTATCTGGGTTTTGGCAGAGAACAATCATGTCATATGAAAATAATGACAACTTGGTTTCTTTCCCCAAACTCGTTCTTTTCTTTCTTTGTCTCGCCTTGCTGCACTGGCTGGGCGCTCTGAGTGGTGCTGGCTTGAGGTAGGCTCTGTTGCCTGGTTCCAGACATGTAAAATGCTTTGAATTGTTCACCTTCAAGCAGGCTGTCTGCATAGATTTGTTGGGTGTTCAGTACTGGCTAAGGAAATGCTCTTCCAGTCTTGGTTGGCCAAGTTGGCTCTTAGATGCTGAAAGAATCCTTGTGACTCCATTAACTTTACCCTGTTAACTTCTCCACAACAACCCACGGAGTGGGTGCTGTTCTCTTCACCTGATGGATGAGGCCCGCAAGGTAGGGTAACTTGCCTGATGTCACACAGCTGACGCGGCAGCCAGATTCAGTCCAGGACCCAGGATGTCCATCACCGCCCTGCTCTGCCTTCAACAAGCAAGAATAAAACAGTTAAAAACCTAAGGTAGGGACTTTCCTGGTGGTCCAGTGGTTAAGAACCTGCCTTGCAATGCAGGGGACATGGGTTCAATCCCTGGTCAGGGAATTAAAGTCCCACATGTCTCGGAGCAACTAAGCCCTTGAACAGCAACTACTGAGTCTGCAACCCCAGCTAGAAATTCTGGGTGCCACAAGCAAAGCTCCCACGTGAAGCAATGTAGCCCCTGCGTGCTGCAGCTAAGACCCTGCCCAGCCATGTAAACAAATACACACAGTAAAAAAACCCTAGGGTAGTCTGCTGCTGCTGCTGCTGCTGCTAAGTCACTTCAGTCGTGTCCGACTCTGTGTGACCCCCCCCACCATAGACAGCAGCCCACCAGGCTCCCCCGTCCCTGGGATTCTCCAGGCAAGAACACTGGAGTGGGCGCCATTTCCTTCCGCAATGCATGAAAGTGAGAAGTGAAAGGGAAGCTGCTCAGTCGTGTCCGACTCTGTGCGACCCCACGGACTGCAGCCCCCCAGGCTCCTCCATCCATGGGATTTTCTAGGCAAGAGTACTGGAGTGCCTTCTCTGAGGGTAGTATAAATACCAACAAAATATACAATTTGGTTATTTGAAATATTAGACAAAAAAATCTTTACCAAGACTGCTTAGGAGAAAAAGTGAAAGTTGCTCAGTCATGTCCAACTCTTTGTGACCCCATGGGTTGTAGCCCACCAGGCTCCTCTGTCCATGGGATTCTCCAGGCAAGAATATTGAAGTAGGTTGCCTTTCCCTTCTCCAGGGGAGCTTTCTGACCCAGGGATTAAACCCAGATCTCCCACATTGCAGCGGATTCTTTACCATCTGAGCCACCGGGGAAGCTCAGGGCAAAAGTAAATAATATGGAAATCAGAAGACACAGCCACAAGCGGTGTGTTGTAAATTGCTCAGAAATGGTTATAAACAACTTTATGCAAATATTTTGAAAAATTAGAAGGATAGATTCTCCCCCTCCCCCCAGAAAACCATGTTATCAAATTTACTTGAGAAGAAATAGAAAACCTTCCCTGGGCTTCCCTAGTGGCTCAGATGTAAAGAGTGTGCCTGCAATGCAGGAGACCTGGGTTCAACTTCTGGGTCAGGAAGATCCCCTGGAGAAGGAAATGGCAACCCACTCCAGTATGCTTGCCTGGACAATTCCCTGGACAGAGGAGCCTGGCAGGCTGCAGTCCATGGGGTTGCCAAGAAAGAGTCAGACACGACTGACAGGTAAAGTCTATGAGAAAACCTACAGCCATGAAAATAACCGAGCAAACTCCAGCCATTTCAAAGGTGAGTTTTCACCCACCTTTAACTCGCAATGTCTACCTCATTCAAACTTTCAGGGAAGAAAAATGAACGCTGCTGCCTCTCTTGGGGAGAGGATACACCCTGGCACATGGTTTGTACAAGAAGAGCTGAGCGTGAGCCAAATATATACACACACACAAAAAAACCCTAAAATGAAGAATTAGCAAATTCAGTCCAACAGATTATTTTAAAAAACCATTATGATGAGAAAGCAAGCTTTATGCTAGAAACATAAAGTTGTTTCAGCAAAAATTAGATCCATGCCTTCCATAAAACTTCTAGATGGGCCTAAAATCTTGAAGTGGGACTTCCCTCGTGGTCCAAGCAGCTAAGAATCTGCCTGCCAATACAGGAGATTTGGGTTCGATCTCCGGTCCTGGAAGACTCCATACACCACAGGGCAACTAAGCCCGAGTGCCACAGCTGCTGAAATCACACGCCCCGGAGTTCTGCAACAAGAGAAGCCACTACAGTGAGAAGCCTGGGCGCAGCAGCGAAGACCCAGCATGGCAATAAATAAATAAAAATAAAAGCATAGAAATAAAGGCTGAACATGGAAAACAAAGCTATTAGAAGAAAACGCATACGATGAGCTCAGAAGCTCAGGGAAAATTCTGAGTCAAGAGTCAAAGACAGTAGCTCACAAAGGAAAGAGTGATCGATTTGATTACATCAAAGTTTAAGTGGTCTGCAGGATGAAAGACCCAGAAACAAAGATAGGCATCAAGCAGCGGAGGAGAGCTGAGGCCGACTCATCTGACGGAAGATCGATGCCCAGGTGTACTCATCCCTTCTGTCGGCCAATGAGGCAGACAGCCTCGTGGAGACAGACAACAGCTGTAAACAAACAGGAAGGACACCTGAATGGCCAACGAGCACGTGAACACGCGGACGTTGAGGATCGGTCAGGCTGGAGGAGGGTCGCTGTCCACCTCTTTCCTTCCGGGGATCCGCCCTCAGAGGCTGTGGCGCTTGCCTTTGGCAGGCACACACGGCGGCTGCGGGCAGCTTCGGTGGTCACGGAAAAAAAAGAAAACTTACTGGAAATAGCCTACGTTCGCATCCTGTGGAATGGGTGAATAAAATGCAGGTGCACTCACAAGAGGGCCTTCCCTGGTGACTCAGAGGCAGAGAATCTGCCTGCAATGCAGAGGACCCGGGTTCCATCTCTGAGTGGGGCAGATGCCCTGGAGGAGGACATGGCAACCCACTAAAGTACTCTTGCCTGGAGAACCCCATGGACAGAGGCGCCTAAGGGGCTACCGTCCAAAGGGTTGCAAACAGTCGGACATGACTGAGCAACTAAGCGCGTGGCGGCAGCATGTGCTCATAGGATGAAATACCGCAGCACAGTTGCAACAAAGTTGGGACGTTCTACACACATTTTTAAACACGCAGCGCTGTGCCGCCCGTCGTTTCCACACGGCCATCTCTGTAGAAGAGAAGGTGAACCCCGGGAGGAACCATGGCCCAGAAGTGCACGGCTTCCCCAGCGGAGGGGCAGCGGGGCAGCGGAACGGGCAGGAGACAGGCGAGCTGCATCTGTGGCTTGACTCCCTTTACGGCCATAAATCGAAATAGAAATGATGAGAGGTGAATATTTGTGGATTCTGGGATCTGGGAATGTGGGTGGGTTGTTGTTTTTTTTCCCCTCTGCACTTTTATATGTTTTTAAATTGTTTTGAGAAAGATGCCAGAGGATGAAGGGCATGAGTGGGGAGAGAGGAAGCGGGGGAGAGAGGAAGGGGCTTTCCTTACCTCCTGCAGGCATGACTCACCCTGGCCGCCAGCCGGTGGCTCCGTGTGGTTCCTGGGTATTGACCGGAGATTCACTCTCTGGCCACAAGCTCCCCGGGCGGCGTCTGCAGCAGCTGCTTGGATCATGGGAATTGCCGCACTTGGGGTAAGCCGGGCCAGGCGTGCAGAGAGCAAGGTAGGAGAGGAGTCAGGCCAGCCTGAGAGCCCAGCTGCCCCTCAGACTTGTTGAGTGGCCTGGGCAGGTCACACCCCTTCTTACTCATGGTGACGGTGAAGGAGGGTCTGGCTGACCTCAAAGAACAATACTGAGGCTGAAGGGCAGCCACATGACCACAGGCATGATTGGAAAGTCGAAGAGGACCTGCTGAGAAGGGAGCATACGCTTGGGGTCTTGAGGGATGAATAGGAGTTTACAAGCTGGAAGAAAGAAAGGTGCTCACGTCCGAGGGAACAGCATAGACAGAGGTGTGGAGGTAGGACAGGGCTCGGCAAGCCCAGGAAGCTGCAAACAAGCTGGGAGAGCTTCACCCTCCCTTGAAGTGGCCACATCATCCCACTTGAGGCTCTGGCACCTGTGACTTCCAGCGAGAACAGGCTAGGACCTGCCAGGAAACCTCACCCGGAGTTGCGCGTCCCGTCCCTGTGCTGAACCGTCTCCCCTATTCCGAAGAGCTGGGGAACCATTTGGGAGGATGTGACTACTCCCAAACCCTGCGCGCATCTTGCTTTGGGCTCCACCACGGAGAAATAAAAGCGTAACCCACTTAACCGAGATATATGGCCACTGCCAGTGACAGCAAAGCAGACGCTGCCTCTCCTCCATTACGATTCTGGACCAAATCAATATCAGAACAGCCCAAGTCTAGACGCATAAATGTCAAACTATTTAACAAGGAGCAGTTAGCGCAGAGAAAACACTTAAATGGCAATTGAAGGGTCTGATGAGCCTTAAAGTAGCTTACGAGGATTTATGAGAGATAAAAACAGTTTAACTAAGCCTGGAGCCGGGCCCCAAGGCCCAGCACGGAGGCCGGTGGGGCTTTGTCTTCCCTGTCAGGCTGCCGAGCGGGGCTGCCCTGTCCAAGGAGCAGGAGCCCCGTTCCTCCGGCTCCCTGCTGCCTCACCCAGCAGCAGGCTACGTGTGTGCTGATAATGATGTAACGTGATTTCCACCCCGTAATGTCCAGCTGCAGCCCTGTGTCTGCAGCTTGCTTTCCAGTGCCCAGTTCCCAGCTATTACCTGTTTAAATATCACGAGAGCCACAGCTGATCTGGCGACCACCACGTTCCAGGCACACACAGTACCGCGTGCGACCCAAAACCGCCGGTGGGGCGGGGACTCGCCTTCATGGGGAAGGGGCGACGGGAGGGTGTGCTCAAGGTCACTCCAGGTGTGCACCTGAATTCCTCTGAGTCCCTCTGGCCGGAGCCTGTCTCTGCCCGCCCGCCTTGCTGCCACGCCACTGTCCGCTGGGGGCCCGCCACGGTGGCCCGTGTGGGTCCCTGGGGACGGGGGGGGGGGTGACCCCCCTTGAGGACCCATCTCAAGTGCCTTCAACTGCCCATTTTCTGGTTAGCAGAAATCAATGGCGGCGTCTTGATTGTTGGTAATGACTTCAGGCCCATCCAGTTATGGCCGCACTTAACGAGGGTCTGTAAATCACCNGTTCCAGGCACACACAGTACCGCGTGTGACCCAAAACCACCGGTGGGGCGGGGACTCGCCTTCGTGGGGAAGGGGCGACGGGAGGGTGTGCTCAAGGTCACTCCAGGTGTGCACCTGAATTCCTCTGAGTCCCTCTGGCCGGAGCCTGTCTCTGCCTGCCCGCCTTGCTGCCACGCCACTGTCCGCTGGGGGCCCGCCACGGTGGCCCGTGTGGGTCCCTGGGGACGGGAGGGGTGACCCCCCTTGAGGACCCATCTCAAGTGCCTTCAACTGCCCATTTTCTGGTTAGCAGAAATCAATGGCGGCGTCTTGATTGTTGGTAATGACTTCAGGCCCATCCAGTTATGGCCGCACTTAACGAGGGTCCGTAAATCACCATAAGCACTCGGAGGGCTAACAAGAACTAGACTGGAATTTGAAAACAGCCATTTGAATTTGAAATGGCACAGACAGCCGTGGACTGCGTTGGCAGCCCGTCTTCCACCAACTCTTATGGCAACTCACCGCTTTCCTACAGGGAAACCTCGCTGCAAGCAGTAGAAATCATTTCCAAGATGTATCGGTAAATTTCACAGTTGTGACCCAGAGTCATCTTAGCCACCAACTAATGCGAAGGTTGGGAAGATCCCCTGGAGGAGGGCATGGCAAGCCACTCCAGTATTCTTGCCTGGAGAATCCCATGGACAGAGGACCCTGGTGGGCTACAGTCCACAGGGTCGCAAACAGTCGGACACGGCTCAGCAACTGACTACGCAGAAGCTACACAAGGCAAAGGTTGGCAGGTCTCCACGCCATTCAGATAAGGGCCGCCCACCGCGAGCTGCTTGCTGAGTCTTCCTCAGGTGGCGTAGCCACGGATCACATCTCCCGGCTTCCACAGCCTCTGATCAAAGTGGAAGCTGCCGCCTGGGTGACCCTCGGCCACACTCGGGAGTCTGCGTGGCTCTGTCTGTCCCCTCGCTGGACGGGGAGCCCAGTGTGCAGTGCAAGCTCAGTGATGTTTTCTGTTCCAGAACTAAGTAGGCAAGACTGCCCAAAGAAATAACGACAGTCTCAGATGTGCAGGTGACACCACTCTAATGGCAGAAAGTGAAGAGGAACTAAAGAGCCTCTTGATGAAGGGGAAAGAGGAGAGTGAAAAAGCTGGCTTAAAACTCAACATTCAGAAAACTAAGATCATGGCATCCGGTCCCATCACTTCCTGGCAAATAGATGGGGAAACAATGGAAACAATGACAAACTTTATTNTGCGTGGCTCTGTCTGTCCCCTCGCTGGACGGGGAGCCCAGTGTGCAGTGCAAGCTCAGTGATGTTTTCTGTTCCAGAACTAAGTAGGCAAGACTGCCCAAAGAAATAACGACAGTCTCAGATGTGCAGGTGACACCACTCTAATGGCAGAAAGTGAAGAGGAACTAAAGAGCCTCTTGATGAAGGGGAAAGAGGAGAGTGAAAAAGCTGGCTTAAAACTCAACATTCAGAAAACTAAGATCATGGCATCCGGTCCCATCACTTCCTGGCAAATAGATGGGGAAACAATGGAAACAATGACAAACTTTATTTTCTTGGGCTCCAAGATCACTGCAGATGGTGACTGCAGCTGTGAAATTAAAAGCCAATTGCTCCTTGGAAGGAAACCTTTGACCAACCTAGATAGCGTACTGAAAAGCAGACCCATCCTTGGCTGACAAAGACCTATATAGTCAAAGCTATGGTGTTTCCAGTAGTCATGGATGGATGTAAGAGTTGGACCAACAAGAATCTGAGCACTGAACAACTCAACTGATGCTTTTGAACTGTGCTGCTGGAGAAGACTCTTGAGAGTCCCGTGGACAGCAAGGAGATCCAACCAGTCCATCCTAAAGGAAATAAGTTCTGAATAGTCATTGGAAGGACTGATGCTGAAGCTGAAGCTCAAATACTCTGGCCAAACAGCTGATTCATTAGAAAAGACCCTGATGCTGGGAAAGCTCGAGGGCAGGCAGAAAAGAGGTGACAAAGATGAGATGGTTAGATGGCATCCCTGACTCAGTGGACGCGAGTTTGAGCAAGCTCCAGGAGCTAGTGAAGGACAGACGGGCCTGGTGTGCTGCAGTCCATGGAGTCGCAAAGAGTCAGACAGAACTTAGCCACTGAGTATCAACAACAAAGTTAACCAACTATCTGAGGCTTCCTTCAGCAAGTAGTAACGTTTGCAGTAGTAGTAGCAAAGATCACTGATCGCAGATCACCCCATCACAAGTACAGCAATAATGAGAACGTTAGAAATATTGTGAGCGTTGTCAAAATGTGACACAGAGATGTGAAGTGAGGGATCACTGTTGGAAAAAGAGCACTGAGAGACTCGTTCAACGCAGGGTTGTCTCCAACCTGCAATCTGTGAAAAAACAAACAAAAAAGCCATGTCTGTGAAGCGCAATAAAACAAGGCGTGTCTATAGATATTAATAGTTCAGTGGAATATTTAGACACAGACCTACGTGTATGTGGACACTTGACTTATGATCCTATATTCATTGGATACAGATCGGTAGGACCACTTTTAAAGCAACTTCTAGTACAGCTGAAGATGCGTGTACCCTCTGTCCGTGACACCCCTCTGTTCTACAGATATGTTATCAGAATCAGCCAGAAGGGGACTTCCCCAGTGGCCCAGTGGTTAAGAATCCACCTTGCGGTCCCTGGTTGGGGAGCTGAGATCGCACACAGAGTCACAGAGAAGCAACACTGAGCCAGAGTTCCACGCCAGAGGGTCCCTGCCCAGCAATGAAGACCCCACATGCAACCCGACGCAGCCAAAGAAAGAAGCCAATCAGAAGGAGTTAGAGATGCCACTTCTCAGGGCCACCCCAGCCCTTTGGCATCAAAAACAGGCGATGGGGCCCAGCAGCCTGTTTTAACAAGTCCCCCCTCCACCCCTTCCTGATGGTGGTTCAAACGATAAAGAATCTGCCTGCAGTACAGGAGACCCGGGTTCAGTCCCTCAGTCAGGAAGAGCCCCTGGAGAAGGAAATGCAGCCCACTCCAGTGTTCTTGCCTGGAGAATTCCAGGGACAGAGGAGCCTGGTGGGCTACTGTCCATGGGGTCCCAAAGACTTGGACAAGGCTGAGTGACTAACACACACCCACTCTTCAGGTCATTCAGACACATGCCCAAGTTTAACACCGGTTTCAGGAAATGCTCAGCCCCTGTTCATCAGAAAGACATGCGTATCCTGAGAACCAGGGGGGAACAGCTGCTGGGGCCTGTGCGGTCTGATGTGGGGCAGGAGGAGCCCCTACCTCATATCCACCTATATCCCCACGACCTCTTCTCAGACCCCTTTGCAGCCTCCTCTCTACACAATCTGCAGACCTCAGAGCATCCAGGTTCTGCTACCTTGTAGATGCCGGGAACTCGTCTGTGAAAGACAACTTGAACAAAATTCCCTGGGGAGAGTGGCTTCAGGAGAGTCACAGAAGGTTTTACGTGTTCCCAGCAGAGGAAAGAGCCTTTGGCTCAGGGCTAGGGGGAGTGGGGTGGAGCTGGGGGTCAGCACTTAAAGCACCATGGCCAGGGCAGGCTTTACTGTGCACAGGCTTGAGGGAGTGCGCTGGACAGCTGTCTGGAGAAGAGAGCTCTGAATGGGGAGGGCAGGTGGTGCAAAGGCCCTGGGGTGTGCTGTGTCTGCTCCAGGAGCCGCGAGGAGGTGAGACTGGTTGGTCCAGAGTGAGTGATGGAGAAGTTACAACAGCCAGAGAGAGTTACCGCTGAAGGCACTGAGAAGGCTTTGGCTCTTACTCTGAGTGAGTAGAGGAATCTCTGGGGGCTTTGGAGAGGAGAAATGAGGTGAGAAAAAGGATCATGCTACCTGGTGGTTCAAGAACAATCTCTAGGGGGCAGTAGTAAAGCAGGGAGGCCAGTAAGGAGAAGACTACAATGGCTGGGCTGTGACGGGGGGCTTCCCTAATGGTTCAGGGCTCCAAAATCACTGCGGACAGTGACTGCAGCCGTGAAATTAAAAGACGCTCACTCTTTGGAAGACAAGCTGTGACAAACCTAGAGAGTTAAGAGGCAGAGACGTCTCTGTCTCTGATGTCTGGGGACCAAACTCAACTTTCCCACCAAATCCTCAGAAAGAAGGGGCCCTTCCTGGAGCCCTCCTACACTGTTGATGGGAGTGTCCGTTGGTGCAGCCACTGTGGAGAGCAGTGTGGAGGCTGCTTTAAAAATGCAGAAGCAGAGCTGTCGTCAGTGCAGTTCAGTCGCTCAGTCGTGCTGACTCTCTGCAACCTCACGACCCACAGCACAACAGGCCTCCCTGTCCATCACCAACTCCCGGAGTTCACTCAGACTCATGTCCATTGAGTTGGTGATGCCATCCAGCCATCTCATCCT
>SJYB01006875.1:0-22357 GCA_006408585.1 Antidorcas marsupialis
ACTGTGCATTGCTAACTCAGCCTCCTTTCTTTTTTTAAGATGTGTTTTTTGAATCTTTATAGATTTTTAAAATAAGAAATCTGTATTATGCTCTGTTGATGTTCTGATTTTGTTCAGCTTTTCACCCTGAAGCAGCTCCCTGCATCCATAGCTCTTACTTCACCATTTTTTTTTTCTTTTTTTTTGGCTGTGCCATATCTTTTTGAGTCTATAAATAATACCTTACTTGCTTTATTTTAGCCCCCAAATTCTTTTCTTTATACTTCTGTTTTTCCTACAGATTCTCAGCACTTATTGGAGCCTCCTTTAGAAAGACATAGTTGAAAAGATTTTAACTGGGTTTGAAAAGTTTATAGTTTGCTAGGTCTTTATCGCTGGAATGGTGTAGGGCCTAGCTAGCTCTCTTCAGGACCTCTCTCCACGAATCGCGGGCCTCAGCGTGTAAAGGTGAGCTCCAGCGAGTCAGACCCTCTGAACTCATTCCACAATGCCTGTTTCTAGTCCCTCTGAATCTCCATTTACTTGGCAGCAAAGATGACCTCATATAAGGCACTTACACACAGCAGCAGGTCATACTTCCTGCATCTTGTTTCAGAACAGCTCACAGCTGAACGCCTTCAGTCGGCACAGGATCCGCTGTGGGGGGAAGTAGAACTGTGCTCACATATGGGCTCAGTCACTTCCCAGTCTTTGCATTTTCTGTCAAGGGCCTTCTGTCCTAACTGGGGCCCACGTGACCTCTGTCAGCGGAATTGTACACCCCAGGATTTCTGAAGATGTCTGAACACCTATGGGGTGGTAGAACCTGTGCTGTTTGAGACTTGCTTTGGGTGATGTGCTGGGGTCTGAGACTGGTGTGTGGAGGCAGGACTCCCCTCCCCACCGCCCCTGCCCACACCCCGTAATGTAGAACATGGAATGTGGTGAGAGCCGAGTGGGGCAGCGGGGCTGGGAGAGGGCATTGTGCAGCCTCCCAGAGCCAGCCTGGTTGGGAGAGGCTTGGAACTCTGCTTCCTGGGAAGATCCACAGAGCAGAGAAGTCAAAATGCTTTGAATCTGCACTCTGCTCAGCCTCTGGTATGCTGTGGTGCAGGTTGACTGAATTCCCAGATGTTTGATCATCTCTGTAAAGTGGAAAGGAATCTACTCTGTAGCACCCAGCAGTCAATGGAAATAAAATGTGAAATATGAAAATGTTTTTAACCCCTAAAGAGCTCTCCATGGTAAAGCGATAGGCGTTGTTTAGTGCAGAGGGTATTATGTATGTTCTGTGTGCACGGTAAGTCAATTCAGTTGTGTCCTACTTTAGTGACTCTGTGGGCTGTGGCCTGCCAGGCTCCTGATCCACGGCAAGAATACTTGAGTGGGTTGCCATGCCCTCCTCCAGTGGATCTTCCTGACCCAGGGACTGAACCAGTGTCTCATGTCTCCTGCCTTGGCAGGTGGATTTTTTTTTTCTCACCAAAAGCGCCACCTGGGAAGCCCCATGATGTGTTCTAAACAGTGTGTTAAATTGTCTGTAAAATAGGTACCCTGTCCTGCTTACAACAGACGATGAAACTAAGGCTCAGAAGCTTGCTCAGCTAGTAAATGGCATAGCTAGCACTTGAATCTTGCCTTTGAAACCTGGCTTCTACTAAGCTACTCAGGGTCCATAAGAGGAGTACTGATACTTTTTTTCAGCCAACAATGTGTTGTGTCCCTAATACCTGGCATTTTAGGTGTTAGGTGAGTTTTGTTTGTTGTCTTTTTCCAATTTTTTCCCCTGTGTAACTTGTAATGATCTTTAAAGGCACTGAGTTTAAAAAAACTTCTTTTTTTTTTTTTAACCATTCCGCTGTTGGTTTAATGGCCCAGATGGTGATTTAACTGTTAACCTTCCTAACTCTTCAGCTTTGGGCTCACCTAGGGATTTATTTTTTTTAATTAAAGGATTATTGCTTTATAGACTTTGGTTTTCTGTCCGATATCAACATGAATCAGCTATAGGTTTACAGAGCAGGAGGCAAGCTATGATACTGAGTGCTACCCGAGTCATCGGTTTATCCAGCCGTTTGAGAGCCTATTGAGTCCCTTGTGTCTGGCCAACAAAGATGAGTAAGGGAACAGGAGAAGACAGATGAAATGCAAGTGACGGCAGGCAGTGCACTTTGGGAAGTGACATGGTGTGGAGCGCAGAGTAGTTGGAAACGCCCAGAGGGGGAGACCTCAGTGCGGGGCTGGGGAGTTGGAGAAGGCAGGGACGAGGGCCGAGCTGAAGTAGGAAAGATGAGCAGGAGTTTGCCAGATTGGAACGGTGGGGGGACACCTGCAGGGTGGTGTTCCAGATGCAACTGGAGGGCTGGGAGCAGTGGTGTGTGCCCATGCCCGGTGCGTGGCAGAAGCAAGAGGCAGGGGCAGCTGGCCAGTTCCAGCTTGGCAGCTCTGTATGCCACGCGGAGGCGTCTGAGTGGGGTCCCATTGCCAGTGTACCCCACGTGCCCTTTGCCTGCTGCTCTGGCTGCTGTCTGGCTGTCCTTCTGCCTCCCTTTCCTTTCTCCTGTTGTAATCCCCATCTCCCAGCCCTTTTCTTGGACTGTCGATGTCAGTCTCCCACATTAAAGGGTTACACCAGGGCTTTTCTGGTGACTCAGATGGTAAAGAATCCCCCCCCGCAATCCAGGAGACCCAGGTTTGATCCGTGAGTCGGGAAGATCCCCTGTTGAAGGGAAAGGCAACCCACTCCAGTACTGTTGCCTGGAGAATTCCATGGACAGAGGAGCCTGGCGGGCTACAGTCCACGGGTTGCAAAGAGTCAGACACGACTGAGTGACTAACACACTGGACACCTTCTCAGCAGGCCAGCTCTGTCCCTGTGTGTGTGTGTCCCCTGGGGGTTGGGGAGAGCGGTACAGGGGGAGTTCTGAGGATCTTGGCCTCTAGAATCAGCACTCTGAGAAAGTGAGGAAGGTGAGTGTTCGGAGGACTGGAGAAGGTTTGTTTTCCAGACCATCGCAAAAAAAATCTTAGGGTAGGCACGCGAGGTGTGTGCATGAGGCTGGTGTGGGGGCCACCACCAGCATCATGGAGCTTTCCAGGCAGCATGCAGGGTGCCCCTAAGGATGAAAAGCTGCCCATTCACTTTTATCCTGAGATGGGAGGTTCTGGTCCTCTGTTTCAGGGGAGGGAGTGGAGACTCAGCGAAGTTGCTCAGCCAATACAGGGTGGACCCAAGGCTTTGCTCGTGGGTCTGTACACCTCTCCCACACGCCTTGTGCCTGCCTCAGGTATCGGCGGGCCTGGCAGTGCAGCCCTGGATGTCGTGCAAAAGGCGGCTGCCGTTCCTCAGCCTGCCCCCTTGGCGGCCTTGCCTACGTTAGCTGCTTTTTGCTGCCAGATGAACGAGCCAGCGGCAGCTGCTCTGATAGGCCTGGGAACTTGTCCCTGGAGGGAAAGGCCGCATCCAGGAAGGTTACACCAGGCCTCGAAGCAGAAGTGTCTGGACGCATCACAGAATCTGCTGAACTAGCAGTGTCCGTTGCAAATCCCGTTCTACAAGTTTATAGTGATGTTGGTGCTAACTCCCTGCCATTTGGTTTGAGGACTGAGAAAGAGAAGGCAGTTCACTGGATTGTGACATTTATGACACAGTGATTGGAGGACTGTAATGAAATCTATATAAATTTCTATATACAAACCTCCCCCTGCATTTCAGACCCAAATTGCACCTGTTAGCAGGATCAACTGGAGTGAAGGAGAAAGTCCTTTCCAAACTCAAATCTGGGCGGAAGGTCCCTCACCCTCTCTTGTGAACACTCTGCCTTCCCTGCCCACCTTGCCTTGCCTTTGACAGTAGCTCTCCCAGCCCCCTCCCCCCAGCCTCCATGTAGGTTGCTATGTGGGGCCAGGGCTGTCTGGATTCATCACTCCCATGTTTGGGTCAGCTCACATCACCATCGCATCAGCAGTAGGAAAACCTCGCCGGTACCGCGGGAGCACTGGACTTTCCGCTGAAGCCTTCTGTACCTTAACTCCAGGTTTGCCTGCTGTGCTTGCAGGATTGAGATGTTTGCCCTGGGCCACTGTCTGCTGTGTTAACCACCTGCCTTTCAGGATCCACTTCTGAGTCGTTCTTTCCCCCTACCTTTGTCCCCCTCCTTCCTGAAGTTGTTAAGGCTGTCACACCACCGCCATTGAGCTATCTTTTGCTCTGTTAAAGTCTTCTCAGTGTTATTAAAAGGAGGACTATGACCAGAGGTCTCTAGCTCACCTCCCTACAGTTACACATGCTGTTTATGTAAATTCTTAATCTTATCTAAAATCGAATCTTCTCTAAATATCCCTTGTTAATATCCTTGGGATTGTGATGATAAGCTCTACATGATTTTCCATAAATGCCCCATACTTTACCAGGCAGAGTAAGTGCCTAAAACTCCTTTTGTTTAAAAAAAAAAAAGGAAAGGAACTTGTCAAGTATAGTTTGTTTCTTATCACCAGTGAAATGAATTAGCTCTGGTTTATTGAATGCATTCCTATAAGATAGGTGTCTCCTACCTGGCCATCCTGTGGAGGAAGAAACTGAGGCTAAAGAAAGTGAATGCTTTTGCTCAAGGTCAGCCATCCACATCCGGATTCAAACTCAGGTCTGTAAGCAAGCCTGTTGTGTCCTCACTGTGCTCTTCTGGCTTCCAAGGACATACATCCCAATTTCCTGAAGCTACTTTTAAATTTTAGTAAATTATGTTATCATTTTCATTAAACTGATTGATAATTATTGAATGGCCCTCGAGAGAGGAGTTCTGATAGAGACCCTCCTCATTTTTTTTTATTCTTTTATGGTTCCCCCTTGAAAGCTCTTGCTTATAGAAGAGAAAGCCATAAAGTCCTCTTGTCAGCCTCGGTAGAAATCCTTACTAGATGCTGGGGTGTGTGCTATTCTTGGTCTCTTTATTCATACGCGTAGGCTCTCACTCTGTCTTCCCTCCCTACTGGGTGATCTCTGACGGTACAGTCCTGACGTTTGTCCTGTCACCTGTCTCTCTGGTGTCTCTTCTCGCTGCTTCACTAATACTCGGGGAAGCTTGCGGTTGCCCATGCTAAGGCAGCCAGAGCCAGGAGGGCTGGTTCCGCATCCGACGGCCCCTGTAGGGCCGAGACTTCCCTGCTGGTCGGTGACGAAGACTGTGTCCTCTCTGCGGGGGGACCATGTTCTCCCTGGTCGGGAGACTAGACCCCCTGTGTCCCAACTAAAGATCTCATGTGCCATAGAGAAGATAGAAGAGCAGCGTGCCGCACCTGTAAGCAGGCGCAGCTGAGTGAATGCAGGACTCGAGTCTGGCCGCGTCACCGCTGCTCGGGGAGCGGTGCCTTGTGCTGCCGAGTTGGAGTATGAGGTCCCCTGAAGGAAAAACCCCAGCACCCCCGCCCCCAAACTTCCAGGCTGGCACACTTCAGAGAAACCCAGGTAAGTACCAACACTTTGGGAAAACTTAATTTTAGGGAAGAAAACCCCCAGCACCCTTTGTTTGCATCAGGAGCAGTTAGTGAATGGAGCTGCTGCAGGCCGAGACTTGTGTCAGCTGGTTTTTTTTTTTTTTAACTACCTTAATAGTACACTCAGCTGGCTGGGGCTCCTGGCACTGACTCTGCCCGCCTCGGACTTGAGAGTCACCAGATGGGGTTGAGTTTCAGGTCATGGGCCGAGTCGTTGCCAGTGGCCTTGACAAGACACAGGCTTAAGTGAGGGTAAAATAGTGCCACACAGAGACACTCAGCAGTTGTCGCCGTCCCTTTGAACTGAAATCTGGAGAGGAAGCTTCTCAGTTGTGTGGGTAAAAAGAAAGAGCAAATAACTATAATTGAGGATTTCCCTGTGTAGAAAAAGCAGAGTTTTATCTAAATCCAGGACCTTGCTAGGCATTTGGCTACTTCGAGATAATTTTACTGTCTGGTTCTCAGCTGCCCTCAGCCGGATCTGGAACTTGGGAAACATGTAATTATGTGTGAGCCTTTGGGCCCCGAGGAAAGAACTGCATGGCCGCTGGGGCCTCCATCTAGCTCCCTTCTGTGCTAGAGATGTGCTTTGCAGATTGACCCTGAGAGGGGTTTATGCACTTGAGGGCTCATCTCTGGGGACACACAGAAAACTAGTGAGGCAGAGAGGTTTGGAGTAGGGACCTCTGGAGACATATGGCCAGACTGAGTACTGGAGAACCAGTTACGTTGGCCCTCTTCTGTGAGAGGCATGAAGAGCAAAGCCCCAGAAGCATGGGTCTGTGCCCTCAGGCACCAGCAAGAGCCCAGCTGTGCTGGCGGTCTTCACTTAAGTTTAGAATTGCAGCAGTAGTGAGTGCTTTTTTAAATTTGTAGACAGATCATCAGTATGTGTTAAATGACAGTAACAACTATACTGGGAACCGTCTTCACCCATTTATATGGAAACATGTGTTTTACTTTTGCACAGCCAGTGAACTTTTTGATGGTAGTGTGTGTGTGTGCGTGTGTGTATAAGTTTGGGGATTGCTTGTAGGGTATTTTGTAAAGAAGGAAACATTCTTTTCAAGCCAGGATCTTTTGTAGGTTAAAGGGAAGTCATTGGAACCAGATGCTAAAAAAGCATGCTTGAAATTAGTTTTGGTCTCGATTGTAGTATGGTTCAGCCTGAATGACTTCCAACAGAGTGTTTAGAAATTCAGAGTATTAGTAGTAGGATCATAGAGATCATCTTATGCTTCCTAATTGCTGGTTTGCAAACCGGTTTGGTCTGTAATAACACTAAGTTCTGAGTGTTTGTAGAAAGCTTATATGGTGTATGTCAGTTACATTATGTATTTGTGAAATGCAGCAATCACCTTACATTGTATTATTTTAAAAAATTCTTTTTTTTTTTAATAGTTCCTCCTTTATTTTTCCAATGTAAGTGACCCCACATATCAGGATACTGAATCTGCCTCCTGTTTTTGTGCATTCTTTGGCTTTTTTCAAGGTCAGAGTCACGGTGCCAAATAAGAATAGGAAACCATAGGATTTTTTCCATCTCTACCTGTCCTAGTGATAATGGATTGTAAACCTTACCAGAGTGTACAACTTTTCCTTTTAGCAATCTTTCCAAAATAAATAGACTGATTTTTAAAAGTAACACTTCAGAAACAAATGTCATTTTATGTTTATGGGTTCTGCTTGAACTTTATCATTTAGTGTATAAAAATAAGTAAAATTGTATAAGGAAGAAGAAAAGTGCTTTGTATTTGCTTCACCCACACCTAACCGTTGTTAAAACTATTAAATTTCTTTCTGAATTTAATATATATGTCCATGGAACTTATTTTGGCTTTGGACAAAATTGAGATAAACATAGCTTTTTAAAACTTACTGTATCCTGAGAATTTCCCCATATTACCAAGTTTATTTTTTGCAGACATGGCTTGGTACCTGTATTATATTGTATGTGCAGTGTTCCAGGATTTATTTAATAAACCCACTCCCCTCATTGTTGACTAAGTAGGTTGTCATCAACTTTTTTTCAGTGATGAACATGAACATCTTTATAAGTTTTACGTTCCACTTTGATTTTTTTCCTTAGGGTAAATTCTTTCAGGTTGAATTATAGGTTCAAAGGATGAACGTTTTTCACACTCTTGGCACGCTGGGGCAGGGTCCTTCGTGCTTGCTGTTGGCACCACTGTGAGTAGTTTCTCAGGACAGCTGGGTCCAGATGCAGTTTTGCTGGGATAGCAGCGTATAAGCTTTCGTGGCAGGCATGGTGAGCCCAGCAGTGAGCGCCTCAGAAGAAGAGCTAGGAAAAACTCTTGTTTCTAGCATTTTTTGCTCTTGCATTTTTTTGGAGATGGGGTGGGGTAAGTTCTTTCTTGAAAACACTCCTAATTTATATATTCCTATGTTTTCATGNTCCTTAGGGTAAATTCTTTCAGGTTGAATTATGGGTTCAAAGGATGAACGTTTTTCACACTCTCGGCACGCTGGGGCAGGGTCCTTCGTGCTTGCTGTTGGCACCACTGTGAGGAGTTTCTCAGGACAGCTGGGTCCAGATGCAGTTTTGCTGGGATAGCAGCGTATAAGCTTTCGTGGCAGGCATGGTGAGCCCAGCAGTGAGCGCCTCAGAAGAAGAGCTAGGAAAAACTCTTGTTTCTAGCATTTTTTGCTCTTGCATTTTTTTGGAGATGGGGTGGGGTAAGTTCTTTCTTGAAAACACTCCTAATTTATATATTCCTATGTTTTCATGTGCAAAGAGAGGCCTATATTATTATACATAGAGGCACCTATTCTTTTTCAAGTTATTTCCCCATTTAGGTTGTTATAGAATATTGAGCAGAGTTTTCTGATTAACAGTAGGTCCTTTCTTGTTATCCACTCTAAATATAGCAGGATTATCATAATGAGTGGAGTAAGTCAGACAAAGAAAGACATATGATATCACTTACATGCAGAATCAAAAACCAAATGATACAGATGAATTCATAACCAAAGTCCCTGTGAAGGAACTTGGAAAAGCAAGTGGGTGGTTAACTCGGATAACAGCAGCCATGATAACTAATTATAGAGCATGCATCTCTTCAGACTTGACTTCCACCAGTGGTGGCAGGACTCAGTGCCAAGATTTTTGCTTTTATATAGGTTTGAGACCAAGCCTGCTGCTTCACACCTCCTTAGCAGAAAGATCTATCCTTTGTCAGTAATCCAGGCTTTCTTCATAGGATTTGGTATGTGACAAGCTGAGGAAGGGTTGCAGAAAACTGGTTAGCTAGTATGGTGAGTTGGGAGAGGGAAAAAAGGGAGGGGGAGGGGACTTTCTAGGCACAGTCTTTCAAGTCTTCCTGGAAGAGGACGTTAACTCTACAAGATTAGAGTATATGCTGTGTTTTTAGGATGTACTGGGAATTAAGTGGGCTTCCCAAGTGGCGCTAGTGGTAAAGAACCCACCTGCCAATGCAGGAGACATAAGAGACAGGGGTTTGACCCCTGGGTCGGGGAGATCCCCTGGAGGAGGATGGCCACCCACTCCAGTATTCTTGCCTGGAGAATCCCATGGGCAGAGGAGCCTGGCGGGCTGTGGTCCATAGGGTCACAAAGAGGCAGACACTGAAGCGACTTAGCATGCATGCATGAGCTTGGCTTTAAGTTGATAAATAGCAATGCAAGCTGTTGACTTTTATTTTTTGTTAAATATTTGTTAGTGAGAGAAGTGATGTCTAACTGAGAAAAGGGTTATGTAAAATGGTGTGTGTGTGTGTGTGTGTGTGTGTGTGTGTGTGTATTCCCGCATCAAGGTTTCAGGAGCTACCTTTCAGTACTCTGAACCTGGAAAACATCCTGGTTTTAGACTCTACTTGAGAAATGTGACTTTGATTCAGTATACTTTTATTGAGGGCTTGGCACTGGGATAGGTGTACAAAGATGAATGAGCTCAGACCCTTGCCCATAATTTATGTAGTTTGGTGATAAGAGACTAGTAATATAAGTAGATAAGTTTTTATTGTGGTAAAATATACGTAACACAATATTTGCATTTTGAAGCATTTTAAAGTGAACACTCTTTGTGGCATTAAATACATTCACATTGTTGTTCAGCTGTTACCACCATTCATCTCCAGAACTTTTTCACCTTCACCAGCTTAAAACTCTACCTGTTTAACAGTAACTCCTCATTTCCCTTTACCTTCAGCCCATGGAGACCCTACTACTCTAAGTATGTCATAAGTGAATCCATCTGGTATTTGTCTTTGTGATTGCTTTGTTTCCTTTGGTTCATCCATATTGTAACATGCGTAATAATTTCCTCCCTTCTTAAGGGTAAACAGGTACTCCATTGTATGGTAATATAGCATCACATTTTGTATATCCGTTCATCTACCGATAGATACTATGATTGCTTTCACGTTTTGGCTATTGTAAATAATGCTGCTTTGAACATGAATGTACAAATATCTGTTCCTTGCTTTTCAGCTCTTCTGGGTATATACTTTAGACCTGGAATGCTGGATCTTATGGCAATTCTATGTTTAGTTTTTTGAGGAATTACTGTGCTGTTTCCTACAGTGGTGGTTCTGTTTTACAGTCCTTTACTGCATTTTGCAGCAGTGCACAGGGCACCAGTGCCTCCATATCCTTGTCAACCCTCATGATTTTCTTCTGCTAACAGCCTTCCTAATGGGTGTGAAGAGGCATCATTGTGGTATTGGTTTGCATTTCCCTAATGATTAGTCATGTTGAGCATCTTTTCACCTGCTTATTGGGCACTCATATAGTCTTAGGAGAAGTGTCTGTTCGATTCTTGATCTTTTTTTTTTTTTTAAATGAAGTTTTTTTATTGATATCTCACCCCGCCTCCCCAGTTTTATTTATTTGTTTATTATTTGGCTGAGCTGGATCTTCGGTGCTGGGTGCGAACTTTCTCTAACTGCAGTGATGCACAGGAATCTCACTGAGGTGGCTGCTCCTGTTACGGCCTTGGACCCTAGAGCGTGTGGGCTTCCGTCATTGTGGAACTTCAGCCTGTGGCTTCTTCCTGGACCAGGTTGAACCCATGTCCCTTGAACTGGCAGGTGGATTCTTAAACCACTGGCCCACTAGGAAAGTTCTTGATCATTTTTTAATCGTTTGTTGTTGTACTAGTTCTTTGTGTATTCTGGGTACCAATCTCTTATCAGATATGTGATTTGCAAATATTTTCTCTCATTCCTTAGGCTGTTGATAGTGTCCTTTGATGCTCAAAAGGTTTTACTTTTGATGAAGTCCATCTTATTTTTTTTCTCTTGCTCCTTGTGGTTTTGGTATCATGTCCAAAAAAATCTTTGCTGAATCCAGCGTCAGTATGCTTTCCTCCTTTGTTTTCTTGAAAGTGCTTGGGATTTGTCGTATCAAATCTTAGGTTTAGGCCTTGGGTCCATTTAGAGTTAATTTTGGTATATTGTATAAGGTAGGATTACATATTCATTTTAATACAGTTAGTTGAAAGATAATTTTATCTTAGCTGCAACTCACAGGAGTTACTGAGTCATGGTGTCTGGCAAGAAGGTTCCGTTGGAATGATCTGGGAGGAAGCGATTCAAGCCTCTCACTGCATTATGGCGAGGGAGCACACTCCAGGAGACTTCCCTGAGGGAACTTCTGTGCAGTTTCCTGGGTTTCTGCAGGAGCTATTTCAATTGAGAAAGGGGGAAAGAGAAGGAGATTATCATCACTAATTATTAGAGAAATGCACATCAAAACTACAGTGAGGTATCACTTCATACCAGTCAGAATGACAATCAAAAAAATCTACAGGCAGTATATCCTAGAAGAGGGAACACTCTTGCACTGTTGGTGGGAATGTAAATTGATACAGCCACCGTAAGGAACAGTATAGACATTCCTTAAAAACTAGGAATGAAGCTACCGTATGACCTAGCAATCCCACTACTGGGCGTATACTTTGAGAAAACCATAATTGAAAAAACACATGTAAAGCCACTCCAGTGTTCTTGCCTCAAAAATCCCATGGGCAGAGCAGGCTCATGGGCTCCAGTCCATGGGGTCGCAAAGAGTCAGAACGAGCAACTGAGCTCATGCACCCCAGTATTCAGAGGAGCACTGTTTCCAAGAGCTAGGGCATGGGAGCAACCTAGATGTCCATCGGCAGACGAACGGGCAAGAAAGATGTGGGGCTTAATAACAGTGGTCAGTTCTAGTGAGATGGATGAACCTAGAGCCTGTTATACAGAGTGATGTAAGTCAGAAAGAAATATGTATCAAGACATATATATAGAATCTAGAAAAGTAGTATTGATGAACCTATTTGCAGGGATGGAACTGGGACACAAATGGAGAGAATGGACTTGCGGACACAGCACGGGAGGGAGAGTGGGGTGACTAGAGAAAGTGACATCGACATAGATATACTATCACGTGTAAAGTGGAGCACTGATGAGATGTTGCTGTGTAGCACAGGGAGCCCAGCCTGGCTATCTGTGATGACCTAGATGGGTAGGAGAGCAGCTCAAGAGGGAGGGATATATACCAGTTCAGTTCAGTCGCTCAGTTGTGTCCAACTCTGCGACTGCATGGACTGCAACACGCCAGACATGCCTGTCCATCACCAACTCCTGGAGCCTACTCAAACTCATGTCCACTGCGTGATGCCATCCAACCATCTCATCCTCCGTCGTCCCCTTCTCCCGCCTTCAGTCTTTCCCAGCATCAGGATCTTTTCCAATGTGTCAGTTCTTAACATCAGGTGAAAAAATATTGGAGTTTCAGCTTTAGCATCAGTCCTTCCAATGAATATTCAGAACTGATTTCCTTAAGGATGGACTGGTTGGATCTCCTTGTAGTCCAAGGGACCCTCAAGAGTCTTATCCAACACCACAGTTCAAAAGCATCAATTCTTCAGCACTCAGCTTTCTTTATAGTTCAACTCTCACATCCATATATGACTACTGGAAAAGCCATCACTTTGACTAGACAGACCGTTGTTGGCAAAGTAATGTCTCTGCTTTTTAATATGCTGTCTAGATTGGTCATAGCTTTTGTAGTAAGGACCAAGCATCTTTTAATTTCATGGCTGCAGTCACCATCTGCAGTGATTTGGAGCCCAGAAATATAAAGTCTGTCTCTGTTTCCATTATTTCCTCACCTATTGGCCATGAAATGATGGGACTGGATGCCATAATCTTAGTTTTCTGAATGTTGATTTTTTAAGCCAGCATTTTCACTCTCCTCTTTTGACTTTCATCAAGAGATGCTAGTTCTTCTTTGCTTTCTACCAAAAGGGTGGTGTCATCTGCGTATCTGAGGTTATTGATATTTCTCCCAGCAGTCCTGATTCCAGCTTGTGCTTCATCCAGCCTGGCATTTCGCATGATGTACTGTACACATAAGTTAAATAAGCAGGGTGACAATATACAGCCTTGACATATTCTTTTCTTGATTTGGAACCAGTCTGTTGTTTCATGTCCAGTTCTAACTGTTGTTTCTTGACTTGCATACAAATTGCTCAGGAGGCCACTAAGGTGCTCTGGTATTCTTACCTCTTTCAGAATTTTCCACAGTTTATTGTGATCCACACAGTCAAAGGCTTTGGCATAGTCAATAAAGCAGTAGATGTTTTTCTGGAACTTTCTTGCTTTTTCCATGATCCAGTGGATGTTGGTAATCTGATCTCTGGTTTCTCTGCCTTTTCTAAAACCAGCTGGAACATCTGAAAGTTCATGGTTCATGTATTGCTGAAGCCTGGCTTGGAGAATTTTGAGCATTCCTTTGCTAGCATGTGAGATGAGTGCAATTGTGTGGTAGTTTGAGCATTCTTTGGCATTGCCTTTCTTTGGGACTGGAATGAAAACTGACCTTTTCCAGTCCTGTGGCCACTGCTGAGTTTTCCAGATTTGTTGACATATGGAGTGCAGCACTGTCACAGCATCATCTTTTAGGATTTAAAATAGCTCCACTGGAATTCTATCACCTTCACTAGCTTTTTTGTAGTGATGCTTCCTAAGGTACTTGACTTCACATTCCAGGATGTCTGGCTCTAGGTGAGTGATCACACCATAGTGATTATCTGGGTCTTGAAGATCTTTTTCATATAGCTCTTCTGTGTATTCTTGCCATCTCTTCTTAATATCTTCTGCTTCTGTTAAGTCCATACCATTTCCGTCCTTTATCGAGCCCATCTTTGCATGAAATGTTCCCTTGGTATCTCTAATGTTCTTGAAGAGATCTCTAGTCTTTCCCATTCTGTTGTTTTCCTCTATTTCTTTGCAGTGATCCCTGAGGAAGGTTTTCTTTTCTCTCCTCGCTATTCTTTGGAACTCTGCATTCAAATCTTTCCTTTTCTCCTTTGCCTTTCACTTCTCTTCTTTTCTCAGCTATTTGTAAGGCCTTCTCAGACATCCATTTTGCCTTTTTGCATATATATATATAATATATATATATATATAAAAAATTATGACTGATTTGCATTGTTGTATGGCAGAAACCAACACAATATTGTAAAGCAATTTTCTTCCAATTTAAGTAAATTAAAAAAAAATAACTTGAGAATACATGATATTTAATGTGCTTCTTAATCTACTATCTTTAGTTATATATGTGTTCTTTATAGGAGATTTGTTTGTCCTGAAATTCCCCATTAGTTAGTGGAGGGTTTTTTTTGTGAGGATGTGTGTCCTTACATTAGCTGTTTGACCCAGTAGAGAAGAAACAGGATTTCACACTGTTATGGAATACCCTGTGTGAGGTGAGAAAACATACCTTGTGTTTGAAAGAAAGATCACTTTACACTGGCCTTGAGCTATGATGGACTCTAAACCTGCTGCAGATTTTTGCCCTAAAAGTTGTGCCACAGCTCAAGTTGGATCTCACCATATGTACAGCTGTGGGCCAGAGGGTTGAAAACAGATCCTCTGTCTCTTTCAGGATGAATTCCAGAGGGACACAGCTGCAGGTTTTTCTGTAGCTCTTTGTATGTGCACAGGAAGTTCCTTACAACCCACTTGGTTAGATCTCATTTCCTTTCTGTTGTTGCCCTGGGTGTCCCCTGGGTGTCGGGCCTGCAGCTTCAGGGTTCAGAGAACCGCTGGACTGGTGCCCTCTTGTGGCCCTCCTTTGAGCTGGTTCCATCTTGGGAGTTGAAGAGAAAGAAAGGATACCTGAGAAGAAGAAAATTTGGGAGAGTTTACTCTACATTTCTGCGTGAGAATATCTTCCTGGCCCAGGGATAGAAGTGGTGTCTTGGGCGTCTCCTGCAATGCAGGCAGATTCTTTACCACTGAGCCACCTGGGAATCCCCATAGATGCAACTTTTTAAAGTAGAACATGGTAACAAGTTTTTAGAAAGCTAGTCAATTTAACGTACAAATAAAAATTTTCTTTAAGGAACGTCACATTTTTTAAAGGAAAAAGGCAGTTCACTGGAAAGAATGTTTGTGATACACATGAGAAATGAGTCCTTTTTCTTAATAGAAATCAAGAGGTTTTCAATGAGAAAAGACCAGCAACTTAACAGAGAGTGAGGATAAGATATCAACAGACAGGTTTCAGAAAAACAGAAGGCTTATGATGCTTTGCCTCAAAATAAAAATGTAAATTAAATAGGTAGAGAGGGGGTTGCTGCTTTTCCTTTAATGCATTGGAGAAGGAGATGGCAACCCACTCCAGTGTTCTTGCCTTGAGAATCCCAGGGACTGGGGAGCCTGGTGGGCTGCCGTTTATGGGGTCGCACAGAGTCGGACACGACTGAAGCAACTTAGCAGCAGCAGAGAGGATTACGTTAGAATTTCAGCTATGAGTAAATAGGTGTATGTAAATCGTTGATGGTGGGGGCTATCTGAGCTTATGTATGGAAATGTAAAAAATACAGATTCTTTGCCCTAGCAGATCCAGTAGTAGAAATATATCTGACAGTTGTTGGCTTAAAAAAAGTATTCACAACTTAAAAGTTGAAGAGTTATGTTTTATCCTGTGGGAATATTATATTTTATCCCGTGGGAATATTTTGTGTTATCCTATGGGAATATTTAGGACTTTGAGCCTGGGAAGCGGCATCTCAAGTAACCCTGAGAGAGCTGCGCTGAGGCGGCGAAAGAAGATCCATGTGATGTAGAAGTTTTGCAACAGAGTTGCAAAAAGTACCAGAAGATGATTTTATCCTATTTATCTTTGGCTGTACTGGGTCTTTGTTGCTGCACTTGGGCTCTCTCTCGCTGTGGTGAGCAGGGTCTGCTCTGGGAGCGCACAGGTTCTCCCCGAAGCGGCTCCTCTCGTTGCAGAGTGTAGGTGCTGGGTGCAGGGCTCCAGCGGCTGTGGCTGTCGAGCTCTGGAGCGTGGGCTCGGTAGCTGTGGCTCAGCGGTGCAGCACGTGGGCGCAGTGGCTGTGGCTCCTGGGCTCTGGAGCCCAGGATGGGTGGTTGTGGTGCGTGGGCTTAGCTGGTCTATGGAGTCTTCCTGGGCCAGGGGTCTAACCTGTGTCCCCTGCCTTGGCCGCAGATTCTTCTCCACTGCACCACCAGGGCAGTCCCCAAAGAAGGTTGTTAGTGAAAGAAAGCCAGGAATCCTAAGTTAACAGATGTAGGCTTTTCTGTGTATGGGAAGATGCGAGAATCTGGGCTCACTGAAGCCATTCCTCTGATACGTCCCTCAGTTATCCTGTTTCACGTCTCCAGTTTCCTCAGGACTTACTGTAGGTAGTGGCAGCAGTCTGATGACTGCTGGGTGGCAGGTATTTTTTCCTTCCTGAGTTCCCTCGGGTCGCCAGTGCACCATCTGTGGCTGTAATTGCTGGGGCTGTAACATTCTTTGTTTACTGGTGTGGCAGGAAATATCCCATTTCTCACGGATATATACATATGGCCATACAGAGTGCTTGTTTTAGAAAAAGTTGAGCACAATTAAAATCCTTATCAGTGGAAGACTAGCTGCAGTTCCTTCTTACAGTGGAATGTATGTACTTGTAAAGTAAGTGGCCTTAAATGCACTGGGAAAGTCTTCAAAATATAAATGAAGGTACACACACCATTGCCTTATACTGTTTTTTTTTGAGGAATTGTACACGCTTATGTTTTTATATGACATGACCACCTCTCAAAGGATGTGTATGAAAACTGAAAACAGTGACTACAAGGAAGTCAAAGGTGGTTGGATGTGGGGTGGGAAAAAGGCGAATTCACATTCTGCTGTTTCATACCTTTTAGATCTTGTACTATGGACCATAGGTATTGCCTCTTAAAAACCTAACTGCCGAGGAAACCAGAACTGAAAGAGACACATGTTCTCTGCAGCACTGTCTATAATAGCCAGGACATGGAAACAATCTAGATGTCCATCAGCAGATGAATGGATAAGAAAGCTGTGGCACGTATACACAATGGAGTATTACTCAGCCCTTAAAAAGAATAAATTTGAATCAGTTCTAATGAGATGGATGAAACTGGAGCCGATTATACAGAGTGAAGTAAGCCAGAAAGAAAAACACCAGTACAGTATACTGACACATATATATGGAATTTAGAAAGATAGTAATGATGACCCTATATGTGAGACAACAAAAGAGACACAGATGTATAGAACGGACTTTTGGCCTCTGAGGGAGAGGGAGAGGGTGGGATGATTTGGGAGAATGGCGTTGAAATATGTATACTATCATGTAAGAAACGAAGCATCAGTTATTCGATACAGGATACAGGATACTTGGGGCTGGTGCACGGGGATGATTCAGAGAGATGATATGGGGTGGGAGGTGGGAGGGGGTTTCAGGATTGGGAGCTCGTGTACACCTGTGGCTGATTCATGTCAATGTATGGCAAAACCAATACAGTATTGTAAAGTAGAATAAAGTAAAAATAAAATTTAAAAAAAAACCTAACTAACTGCCTTGAAAACGGTAATANCCCTATATGTGAGACAACAAAAGAGACACAGATGTATAGAACGGACTTTTGGCCTCTGAGGGAGAGGGAGAGGGTGGGATGATTTGGGAGAATGGCATTGAAACATGTATACTATCATGTAAGAAACGAAGCGCCCGTTTATGTTTGATATAGGATACAGGATGCTTGGGGCTGGAGCATGGGGATGATCCAGAGAGATGATATGGGGTGAGAGGTGGGAGGGGGTTTCAGGATTGGGAGCTCGTGTACACCTATGGCTGATTCATGTCAATGTATGGCAAAACCAATACAGTATTGTAAAGTAGAATAAAGTAAAAATGAAAAAATAAAAAAAAAAGTTTTAAAAGGTGCTGCTGCTGCTAAGATGTGTCAGTCGTGTCTGGCTCTATGTGACCCCATAGACTGCAGTCCAACAGGCTCCTCTGTCCCTGGGATTCTCCAGGCAAGAACACTGGAATGGGTTGCCATTTCCTTCTCCAATGCATGAAAGTGAAAAGTGAAAGTGAAGTCACTCAGTCCTGTCTGACTCTTAGCGACCCCATAGACTGCAGCCTACCTGGTTCCTCCATACATGAGATTCTCGAGGCAAGAGTACTGGAGTGGGGTGCCATTGCCTTATCCTTTCAAAGGTGACTTAGCAGCAGCAGCATATATCTTTTACAGCAAGATTATTGTTCTTCTGTCACTCAGGTGATCTTGTAGAACACTCCAATACTCTGTCCATAAGGTGGGGTCAGCATCAATTCCAAAGGCATCTGGTATTTGTATATATTACAGCCAACATTTGTGTGCAATTGATTACACATTTTGTTCACAAGTTGATACAGTAAATCTACTTTTATCCAGATGTCCATTGTCAACTTTCTTTTGAGATGCTTCAACTGTCTTAGCCTTCTCTCCAATACTTAATTGGTCAATAAATACAGGCAATTTGAAATTTGTCTTTGGTCTTTCCAGATCTCCATTTCTTTTAGGTTATTAAGTTCTAGAAGGACCACTACAGAGGTAAAGTGCATCAAACATATCAAGGTTACATACTATCAACATTCTTCTTTATTTTTAACCTTGATACCTATCTAACATAGTATGTCAGGTTTTTCCTTTGTTCTTACACTGTACTCATTAAAAGAAAGTTGTGCACAGCCTACAATTAACTGAGAAATTATTCCCAATTTTTAGGATTCTTCTACAAAGATTTGTCTCTTTTCTACATTCATTATTTAGTCAATGTTGATATCAATATGTAGACTCAGATGTTTATTTCATACCTCAGATTGTAGTCCAATACTACTTCATTTTACTGCCCCACATGGCTCAGCTTTGAACACTGAGAGCTCTCTCAGTTGGTTCCTCTGTTTCTTTGACATCACCCAATCAATGTACATATTTATTCTATTTTTAAAAGATATTAGTTTTCACTCTAGGATTCTATTTTTGGAAAATCAGTGAAATATATATGAATATATGAGTACATAGTCAATATTAATAGCTGTTATGCTATCTCAGGGTGATATAAGTGATTTTCTTTTTCTCTTTTTATTAATCTGTTTACTTGTACTACTCCTGTACAAAAATCAATAATATTGTAAGATTTACATATACTGAAAACAATCATAACTTCTGAATAAATGATGAGTGAAGTATGTGTTTCCTGATGGTCAGGACATGAAGCCAGTTTTGAAGAGTTGCAGCTGCCCTCTACTGGTCAAGACTTCAGATCCTATGGAAAAAAGGCCAGTGTCCTTTTAAAAATGCAAGTCTTCCATTTTTTGGTCAATGGCAGCTCTGGTATTTTAGGAGTTAAAAAATAGTTGAGTTTCTGCTGCAGAATCTTTAAGCAGGTTGAGTTTGAGTACATATTTGAGGGGTTTCTATGTGAACTTAAAAAGTACTTCCCATTAATGTGAAGTTCATGCTGTGGACTGTGAACAGAAATGGATATATGTGAGAACAGGCCCAGAAAAATATTACACATGCTGACTTGCCAATATTGTACCTCTTGAGTCTGATCTAAAGAAAATATCTTCTTGGATGACAATATTTGGTCCATGACCTCTCTGCTGAGAATGTGACCAAGTCTGCTACAAAGCTTAAAAAAAGATACTAAGATTTTTCACTGGAAAAAAAATCTAAAGGAAGGAAAAAAGAAACAGCTTATTTTATGCACTGATTCAATTAAGTTTAAGCTGTCTGGTGTGAATTTGTGAGAAAGGTTAAAAGTTTAGTAAGTGATTCAGCCAAGAGGGAAATTCATGTCCTGAGTAAATAATTATCAAGCAGATTTTCTCCCATATACTAAGTGCTCCTATGAAGCTGTTTTTTAATACAGCAGCAAACACCAAAACAGCTCTCTGCTCTGTGGGTCTTGTATTAGTGACCAGGGGCTCACAACTGACCACAAACAGGATAAGTAATTTGATTCGGGGGAGGTAGAAAAAAAATGCAATGGATTTAGGGCATCTGAGAGGATTGCAGTAAGGGTAAGGGTAGATTACTGTATTAAATAGAGGAGGCATTACAGGCCTCTTTGCACTGAGATTTGAGGATTGGAGCAAAATCTGAATGAATGGCTTTCATAAACAAACAAAACCTGCAGCTAATTCTAATTATCTTTAACTAAAATGCATAGCTTTTAATGAGCCCTCTAGGCTCTGTTCATTAACTTCTAAAATGTTGATGTTCACTATTCCATCTCTTGCTTGATCACATTCAATTTACCTTGATTCGTGGACCTAGCATTCCAGGTTTCTATGCAATATTGTTCTTTACAGCATCAAACTTTACTTCACCACCAGGCACATCCACAACTGAGGGTCATTTCTGAGTTGGCCTAATCTCTTCATTCTGTCTGGAGCTACTTCTCCACTCTTTCCCAGTAGTATATGAGACACCTACCAACTTGGGGGGCTCATCTTCTGCTGTCATTTTTATTTTAATCTTTTCATACTGTTCATGGGGTTCTCGAGGCAAAAATACTGAAGTGGTTTACCATTCCCTTCTTCAGTGGACCACATTTTGTCAGAACTCTCTACCATGACCCATCCATCTTGGGTGGCCCTGCCCAGCATGTCGCAGAGCGTCACTGAGTTACACAAGGCAAAGATCCATATGATCAGTTTGGTTGGCTTTCTGGTTGTGGTTTTCATTCTCTGAGATTAAAGTTCTTACACCTTCTGTCTGCCCTCTGATGGATGGGAATGAGAGGCTTTTGTAAGCTTCATGATGGGAGGGACTGGCTATTGGGAAAACTGAGAATGGGTGAATTTATTCACATGATCATTATATCTATCACTATGGGTAAGAATCATTAGAGAAATGGAATAGCCCTCATAGTCAACAAGAGTCTGAAATGCAGTAATTGTGCGCAATCTCAAAAAGGACAGAATGATCTCGGTTCATTTCCAAGGCAATCCATTCAGTATCATAGTAATACAAGACTATGTGCCAACCACTAACACTGAAGAAGCTTAAGTCAAATGGTTCTATGAAGACCCACTAGACCTTCTAGAACTAACACCAGGAAAGATGTCCTTTTCATCATAGGGGATGGAATGCAAAAGTAGGAGCTAAAGAGATACCTGGAATAATAGGCAAGTTTGGCCTTGGAGTACAAAGTGAAACAGGGCAAAGGATAACAGAGTTTTGCAAAGAGAAGCACTGGTCAGAAAAAACATCCTTTTCTAATACCACAAGAAATGATTTTAAACATGGCCATCACCAGATGGTAAATACCAAAACCAGACTGATTATATTCTTTGCAGCTGAAGATAGAGAAGTTCTATACAGTCAGCAAAGATGAGACCTGGAGCTGACTATGGCTCAGATCATGAGCTTCTTACTGCAAAATAGAGGCTTAAACTGAAGAAAGTAGGGAAAATCATGAGGTTATTCAGGTATGACCAAAATCAAATATCTTTTGATTATACAGTGGGTATGATTCATTGATTCAGCCAATTAGGTCTGATAGATAGATTGCCTGAAGAACTATGGACACAGGTTTGTAAGATTGTGTAGGAGATGGTTACCAAAACAATGCCCAAGAAAAGGAAATGCAAGAGGGCAAAGTGCTTGTCTGAGGAGGTATTACAAATAGCTGAGAAAAGAAGAGAAGCCAAAGGCAAAGGAGAAAGGGAAAGATATACCCAACTGAATGCAGAGTTCCAGAGAATAGCAAAGATTGACAAGAGAGCCTTCCTAAGAGATCAATGCAAAGAAATAGAGGAAAATAATAGAATGGGGAGAATTAGAGAGCTCATGGAGTCGCTGAGTGTTGGACACGACTGAGCGACTTCACTTTCACTTTTCACTTTCATGCACTGGAGAAGAAAATGGCAACCCACTCCAGTGTTCTTGCCTGGAGAATCTCAGAGACCCGGGAGCCTGGTGGGCTGCTGTCTATGGGGTCGCACAGAGTCAGACACGACTGAAGTGACTTAGCAGCAGTAGCAGCAGAGAGCTCTTGAAGAAAATTGTAGACACAAGGGAACATTTCATGCAAAGATGAGCACAATAAAGGAGAGAAATGGCAAAGATCTGACAGAAATGGAAGATATTTAAAAGAGTTGTCAAGAATGCACAGAAGAACTGTACAAAAAGTCCTTAATGACTCAGATAACCCCAGTGTTATGGTCACTCAGTTCAGTTCAGTCGCTCAGTCGTGTCCGACTCTTTGCGACCCCATGAACTGCAGCACGTCAGGCCTTCCTGTCCATCACCAACTCTCGGAGTTCACTCAGACTCATGTCCATTGAGTCAGTGATGCCATCCAGCCATCTCATTCTCTGTCATCCCCTTCTCCTCCTGCCCCCGATCCCTCCCAGCATCAGAGTCTTTTCCAATGAGTCAGTTCTTCACATCAGGTGACCAAAGTACTGGAGATTCAGCTTTAGCATCATTCCTTCCAAAGAAATCCCAGAGCTGATCTCCTTCAGAATGGACTGGTTGGATCTCCTTGCAGTCCAAGGGACTCTTAAAAGTCTTCTCCAACACCACAGTTCAAA
>SJYB01006876.1:0-21861 GCA_006408585.1 Antidorcas marsupialis
ATCCCTGGGTCGGGAAGATCCCCTGGAGAAGGAAATGGCAATCCACTCCAGTACTATTGCCTGGAAAATCCCATGGACAGAGGAGCTTGGAAGGCTACAGTCCATGGGGTCGCAAAGACTCGAACACGACAGAGCGACTTCACTGCACTTCAATCAGTCTGTCCTCCAGGCACTTCTGCGAGGTGGGTACCACCGTGAGCCTCATTTTAACGATGAGGATAGCAAAGCTCAGAAAAGTTATATTACTAACTCCAGGCCACATAGTGAGGAATGGAGCTTAAACTCAAGAACGCCTTCATTTAAATCACATGCCATTCACCACTACGTAGCCTCCTTTGCAAATAAGACAGCTAATCCCGGGAAAAGAGGACTGTGTGCATTCTGCAGATAATATGTCTCCCTGCCCCCCGTTGCCAAATCATAGAACAGAAAGCGCAAATCCATACTTTCATTGCCTATGATTTCTCTCTTGAAATTCTGGATTTCTGCTCTACTCACAGACACTTCCTCCCTTGGAAAAAGCTGGCCACCCATGTTGGAGAGCCAGTGTTGTAAGGAGACAGCTGTTTAGGGGCTGTTTGCAGCCATAGACACACTACTTATTTTAAAGCTGGAGAAAGATATTCTCCTCTCAAGATGCCTGGTTCCAAACTGGCTAAACCACTTTTTTCTCAGACTTTCCAAGCAGTTTCATCCCTGGGGTGGAAACAGAGCATGGAATGATTTGGAGCAAAAGGACAATTTGGGGACAATTATGAGTGAGTGAAAACAGAGGGTTATAATAGATGTTGTCTTTCACCCCTAAATTCTGGCATCTTGTAACCAAGAATTCTGTCCCTCAGGTTTTGGTGGTGGGAATGTAATGCTGAGCAGTTGTCTGGAACTGCTTCTAGATGTTCAGTAATTAGAAACAGGAGCACTGACTCAGGAGCCCATCAGTTGGGTTACAGAGCACCAATTCACATATGAAAAAAAAAAAAAAGTGCAAATGTGCAAAGATTAAAGTTGAACAAAAATGAATAAATATTTCCTATGGATTTGAAAAGTGACTTGCAGTTCTCCTTTCAAAACTGAATTGTCAACTATTTAATGTAAGTTAGTCCTATATGAGGAATGAGCTGGAAGCAAAGTTGAAAAATTTTCAGTAATGACGAGGAGGCCAAATCTCGCATGTAGGGGCATGTGGTCAGTGCAGGGAGGCAGTGCGGTTAGGAGGAAGTCAGGTGACACCCTAGGAAGTTGTCTGCAAAAATGTATGTTGAAATTTGGTCCAGGATGGGATCAGACATATTTCCACTTCCTTGATGAGATTTAAAAACTGGAAAACACCCAGCTATTGTCCATGACCTAGACACAGTCTTCCTGGAGGCAGAGAAATGCTTTTGGGGGTGTTCTTTCTAACTGAAGGATTCTTCAGAGCCTGTCCATCATATCATGGGTGCCAGAGCAAGGAGCATGTGGAGACTCTGTGCACACGTACTCACGCATACACAGGCACACACAACATGTGATCATTTAGACAGCCAGGCTCCTGTGGGATACAGCGGAGGAGCAAACAGAGGCTTAGATGGAAATAGGAAAATTTCCCGCGGCATGGAGCCAGGCTGTCTGGGGTCTCCCATCCAGGAAGGAGTGTATCTTTTGTAGCAGCTGCAGACGTCACAGCCACTGTTTTCTCTCTGGGGAACCAGGGCAGATGAAACCAAGTGGCAAGTAAGATGTAGACTCCTGGATCATTATCTGTCTCATACACCACTCTGCTCCATTCTTGGGAATATTTTGCAGGCAAACATGGCCAGAGCCTGGCACACTGCTAGCCTATGCCTACTCTGCAAATGTCTACTGAGGGAATAAATGATACTTCTCAGAACTGGGGTAAGGGCTCTGATCCGGCAGTCTCCTGAATCTGCAGCTCGGGGAGTATTGAGTGAGGGAGGGCTGGAGACTGGAACAGAAAGGACTGTCTACACGATGAGCTTCGGGTGCCTGTGGGAGGAGCCGTCAACCTCCCAGTTCACATCCCTTCTTTGTACTCAAAGGGCTTGCCAGAGCTTGAACCCATTAATAGAGAGGCCAGAAGGACCTGGCCCTGATGCTCAGCATCAGGTGGGCCTTAGGAAAATCTTAAGAAATTTAATACTCATCAAACACACGTTATATGTAGAACAGACATTTACTGTATGTGAAATTCCAAGTAATGCATGAAATGCTATTTTATTTATTAAAAAAATAACTGAATCTGATACCACACTTAGGGCAGAAAGCAAAGAAGAACCAAAGAGTCTCTTGATGAAAGTGAAAGAGGAGAATGAAAAATTTGGCTTAAAACTCAACGTTCAGAAAACTAAGATCATGGCATCTGGTCCCATCACTTCAAGGCAAATAGATGAGGAAACAGTGGAAACAGTGACAGATTTTATTTTGTCGGGCTTCAAAATCACTGCAGATCGTGCCTGCAGCCATGAAATTAAAAGACACTTGCTCTTTGGAAGGAAAGCTGTGACCAACCTAGACAGCATATTAAAAAGCAGAGATGTTACTTTGCCAGCAAAGGTCCGTCTAGTCAAGGCTATGGTTTTTCCAGTGGTCATGTATGGATGTGAGAGTTGGACTGCAAAGAAAGCTGAGTGCCGAAGAATACTTTTGAACTGTGGTGTTGGAGAAGACTCTTGAGAGTCCTTTGGACTGCAAGGAGATCCAACCAGTCCATCCTAAAGGAGACCAGTCCTGGATATTCATNAGATGTTACTTTGCCAGCAAAGGTCCATCTAGTCAAGGCTATGGTTTTTCCAGTGGTCATGTATGGATGTGAGAGTTGGACTGCAAAGAAAGCTGAGTGCCGAAGAATTGATACTTTTGAACTGTGGTGTTGGAGAAGACTCTTGAGAGTCCTTTGGACTGCAAGGAGATCCAACCAGTCCATCCTAAAGGAGCCCAGTCCTGGATATTCATTGGAAAGACTGATGCTGAAGCTGAAACTCCAATACTTTGGCCACCTGATGTGAAGAACTGACTCATTTGAAAAGACCCTGATGCTGGGAAAGATTGATGGCAGGAGGAGAAGGGAATGACAGAAGATGAGATGGCTGGATGGCATCACTGACTCAATGGATGAGTTTGAGTAAGCTCCAGGAGTTAGTGATGGACAGGGAGGCCTGGCGTGCTGCAATTCATGGGGTCGCAAAGAGTGAGACATGACTGAGCGACTGAACTGAACTGAACTGAACAGATGCATGTGTGGGGGTAGCGGGGATATGGGATATTGTATCTTCTGCTTAATTTTGCTATGAACCTAAAACTGCTCTAAAAAGTACAGTCTATTTTTTAAAAGGTTACAGTGGTACATTTTATGTTATACGAGTTTTACTCCAATTAAAAAAAAAAAAAAAGGAAGGAGTAGATCCTATGGTTGAGAGGAGAGTAAACATCTAACTCATTTGAAAAGTCCCTGATGCTGGGAAAGATTAAGGGCAGAAGGAGAAGGGGGCATTAGAGGATGAGGTGGCTGGATGGCACCACCAATGCAATGAACAGGAACTTGGGCAAACTTCAGGAGATGGTGAGGGACAGGGAGGTCTGGTGTGCTGCAGTCCACGGGGTAGCAAACAGTCGGACATGACTGGGCAACTAAACAACAGCAGAGGACCTAAGGCCATGAAGTAGGATGTCGGCAGGAAATGGGAGAGGATGGGAAAAAGAATTTGCGACAGAATTGGCAGGTGAGGGCAGTTAACTGGATAGAGGACAGAGGTGAGGTTGAGATGCTAAGCCTGAGGGATTCTGACAGTCACAGGTCAAGAAGTGGAGTGAGGGGATGGTGAGTCTGAGCTGCTGAAGGTGCATCCTACCCCAGGGGAAAGCAAGGGCAAGGTGGTTTACGGTCTTCCCCAGGATGAGAACAGAGGCTCAGGAAGAAATTTGGAGAATATGAGCCCTTGAGGAGATGTGACTAACAGTGAAAGAGGTAAAGGAAGAGTATATACGGCCAGGGAAGCCCAAAGAGGAAGCTGAGCGAGAAATGTCCGGGGCTACAGGGGGAACCAGATGACTGTGGGCTGGTTCTGCAGGTGCTTGTGTGCTGGCAGTGTTTCCCAAGTAGAACAAAGGTGGCGTGTCCCCGGTTGGAGTGGAACCCGGCTCTTGAACCCTCCCTCAGCCACCCTCAGCTGTTCTATACTTTACCCACTCTCACCTTCCTGCTTCTAAGGGTTTGTGCAATTTGAAACCCACATTACAATCCTTGGCTTGACCCCCCCCCCGCCCCCCGCAGAAGCCATTTCGGGCCCCTTAGATGCCATAAATATAGACCCACAATAGCGAATATCCAACCAAGCACTGCAGACTTAGTCTTAATATATAGCACTCTAGCTTCCTGTAGAAATGTCACCACAAAGATGGCAACTTATCATCATTCTTTCTTGACAGGGCTATTTTGGTGAAACTACTTTGGTAGATACCATTTTATTGTTCAGTGATATTAATACATCTTGAAAATATGTTCTCATCCTTTCAGAGTTAGGAAATGCTTGCCATTCCACACCATCTGATATATTGTCTCTCGTAGAAAACTAAGGGCATTGTGATATATCCTTGTTCCTGTTTTTTTCTGTTGGCCATTGGGATGCTTAAGGTCAACTTTCGCACGAGATCGTGGGAACTTCCATTTGGTCTTCTGGTACAATCACTCTTTTTATCTGTTCTCTTCACCTCAGTTCAGTTCAGTTGCTCAGCCATGTCTGACTCTTTGCGACCGCATGGACTGCAGCACTTGGCTTCCCTGCTCATCACCAATTCCCAGAGGCTTCTTAAACTCATGTCCATCGAGTCAGTGATGCCATCCAACCATCTCATCCTCTGTCTGTCATCCCTTTCTCCTCCTGACTTCAATCTTTTCCAGCATCACGGTCTTTTCAAATGAGTTGGGTCTTCATATCAGGTGGCCAAAATATTGGAGCTTCAGCTTCAGCATCAGTCTTTCCAATGAATATTCAGGACTGATTTCCTTTAGAGTTGGCTGGTTTGATCTTCTTGCAGACCAAGGGACTCTCAAGAGTCTTCTCCAACACCACAGTTCAAAAGCATCAGTTCTTTAGTGCTCAACTTTCTTTGCAGTCCAACTTTCACATCCATACATGACTACTAGAAAAACTATAGCTTTGACTATACGGACCTTTGTTGGTAAAGTAATGTCTCTGCTTTTAAATATGTTGTCTGGGTTTGTCATGGGCTTCCCTGGGGGCTCAGCTGGTAAAGAATCCACCTGCAATGTGGGAGACCTGGGTTTGATGCCTGGGTTGGAAAGATCCCCTGGAGAAGGGAAAGGTTACCCACTCCAGTACTCTGGCCTGGAGAATTCCATGGACTGTATGGTCCATGGGTTCTCAAAGAGTTGGACACAACTGAGTGACTTTCACTTCACTTCACTTCACTTTTCTTCTAGGTTTGTCATAGATTTTCTTCCAAGGAGCAAGTGTCTTTTAACTTCCTTTTCACCCCAGCCTTTTTCAATTCCTGTTTCTTGGCCTCCTTTCTTTCTCTTAATAGTTTGATAGGTAACAATGTCATTCATGGTGCATCTCTTCAAATCCTTTTTGAAGGTTGGCAAGACATAGAAACTAAGTGAATAGGTGAAAAAGATAGGCTTCAGTACTGTGAAGGGCAGATGATTGAATTATTTGGTACTACTAGCTGGCTTCATCAACAAGCCCCAAGTCACATCTCAGAGACGGTGGCCAAGATAAAGGTGTGGCTTGCGTCACCAAGATTGTGTCCACAACCTGAACCTCTCTGGCATTGTATAGTGTGGAGGAGATGGAGGTTGCATGATGTTGATATTCCAGGAGCTGCAAAGGCAGCTGATGGATGCTCTAAGGACCTTCAGTCAAGAGACTGGTCTTGAAGAGAAAAACCGTGTTGCTGGCGCTGGCCTGGATATTCCTGGTGTGGCGCAGGGAGCCACTCTGGGGGCCAGGTGTGGCTTTTCCTCTGTTGTGTTAAATAGTTCTACCTGTGTTGATGATGAAGCGTGTGTGAGACTTTGGTTGCCTTATTTGCATTGTGATCCTACTAGACTCCTAGGAACTGGAATATACTCACACACCAAAGCTACCACATGCCCTGCCCTCTGCCATGGGATGTGGCATGAGGGCTGGGCAAGTGCCCAGCAGCCTGGCTGCAGCATGCCAGCTGAGAAGCCACCCTGAGCTCTGCCAAGAGGCTGCGGGGAAGCCAGAGGTCCTCTGTGCTGTCTCTCTGGCTCTCTGTGGTTTCTCCTCCAGCCAAGTCCACAGCTAATGCCCCTGGTTTCAGGAAGACAAATGTAATGGGAAGGAGGCTCTGGAGCAGGGCTCTATTAAGAGCCAGATCTGCAGAAGTTTGGAGATTGGCTGCTAGTTCTGTGTGGGTCTGGAAAATATAGCCTGGTGGATGGGATTCAAGAAGACTTACCAAGGACCAGAGCACAAGGGCCGTCTTCAGGATGAAACCTCTCCAGCCTAGAAGCTCACCTTCCACGCGGGCTGAGGTGCAGTCCCCAGGAAGTCTTCTGCTTGCTCAGCTTCCCAGTCCTATCAGCTCTTTGTCCCAGAAGACGAGGCCTTATTCACAACGCTGTCATTCAGGAAGTGGGTTTGGCGCCCTGAGGAATCCCACTGCCCCTCTGGAGCCTCTGACTTTGAGTGGCCCCCAAAATTCTGAGGAGGGCCTCAGACTCGTTTCTCCCCGAGGTCTGAGGTGAACTCTGGAAATGCCTGGAACACTCCTGATCAAAAACAAACACCCACAGTGCTTGCCCAGTGGCCACTGAAATAACAGAAAGCATCCTGGAAAGTCTGCCCATGTATCAAGACCTGTTTTTTAAAAAAACTCGTTCCTGAAAACTATCTTTGTGAGACTGAGACAGTGTGACTCTTCGTGACCCTCTGCACTGTAGCCTGCCAGGCTCCTCTGTCCATGGAATTCTCCAGTCAGGAATACCAGAGTAGGTGGCCATTCCCTTCTCCAGGGGATCTTTCCAAACCAGGGATCGAACCTGGGTCTCCTGCATTGCAGGTGGATTCTTTACCTAGAAAACTATGCAGGCATGTATGCTGCCTGAGCCCCTGAATCATGATCTCTGAGGGTGGCTGGATGTTTATCTTTTTAAAGCTCCCCGGGTGATGCTCATGTGTAGGCAGCGTCCAGATCCAAGATGCTTCTCCCACGTCTGGGCGGTGGGCCCAGAAAGGTGACTCACCAAGACTGGCTGACCCAGGCCTGGGGCCCGAGCCTTCCGACACTCAGGCCAATCGTACCTCCCCCGTGACTGTAGGGCTGCCCTGGCTGAAGCCTGCATGCCCACCCACACGGCACCTCCAGCCGCTACCCCCCATCCCTGCAGCCCCACTCAGCCACACAGCGCTGCTCCTCCGTGGCTTCATGCTGTGCCTGAAGCCTACTCTTTAGGGGAGAAAAAGTGTTTACTTGTCTCTCTGATTCCCACGTTAAATCATAAAGTCCATGAGGCCACAGACCACAACAAATCCAACTCTTAGTCATGGCTGCGGAGCAAAGGCCCTGTGGGCCTCACGGGGTCTGGGGAAATGTAAAAGCTGACTCTCTTCCAGTGCGTGTGTGCTCAGTGGAGTCCAACTCTTTGTGACCCCATGGGCTGTAGCCCACCTCTGTCTATGGAATTTTCCAGGCAAGAATACAGGAGTGAGTTGCCATTTCCTCCTCGAGAGAATATTCCTGGCCCAGGGATCAAATCATGTCTCCTGCATTGGCAGATGGATTATTTACCACTGTTACCTGAGAAGCCCCACTTCCAGAGTATGAGATGTCACAGCATCATGGAGAGGGAATCAGTTTTCAAATCAGTTTTTGAATCTGAGCTTTGAATTCTGGCCTCACTGAGCCTCCATTTCTTCAAGAGTAAAATGAGACCCAGAGGGTCACAGTGCCATCACAGGAGTTAACATAGGTGGAAGCACCTGGCTTATTAGATGCATGATATTGGTCAGGATAGGCTAGGTTTGCTGCTATAACAAACCCCAAAATCTTCATGCATAAGGCAAGGCTTCGTTTCTCCCACACACTGCCTGCTCAGGGAGGGGTGGTAGAACGTGGGACTCTATTGATTGAGGCAGTCTGGGACCCCAGCTGTCAGGGTCTCCATAACCAGCTCGGCATCAGGCTTCCAAGTTCACAGAGGCAGGTACACAGAACACGGGAATTGCAGGCCCTCAAATGTTCTCCCCGGGAACTCACATACATCATTCCATTCACATTTCCGCTGCAAGAACACATCTGACTTAGAGGGACATGTGCTTAGAAGGAGAAGAGAATCTGAAACCTTGATGAGTGCTAGTAATCCCCACCCCTATATGCAAGGACTTATTACTGTCCAGGTGGCAGAAAGAGACCTGGCCACACTGGGCTGGAGCCCAGCCTCCTGGACTCCGCTCTGAGACTGACCCTCATTCCTCCTACCACACAGCTGCCCAGGGACAGTTTCCTGTTACACGAGCTCCTCTCCCTTCTGAGTCACTTGCTTTTCTTCTAGTCAAATGCCAAAGAGAAACATTTCCAACGGGTTACCAAAATGTCTGAGCAAATAGAAAGAAATTCCACTGTCAAGCGTTCCAGTTCAAGAATTGTTCCTTCTTGCAGAGTTTATAACTCCTGTCATATTTCTAAATGGCTTATGCTTGTCAGCAATAGTACTTCCTCTGTAAACAATGGAATTTGAGGTATGACTTACAAAAGATTTATTATTCTGCAATACATGCTTTTGACTTGGGGTGTAAGTTTACATTATGGGTCCCTGAACAGTCATTTGCAAAGACTTCCTCTTACAACCAGGTTCCTCCAGAAGAATCATCACCATTCTCATGGGAGGGAGCTCTGGATTTTGGAGGGGGAGTACTGTCCCAGCCCTTCAGAAGCTGCTCTGACAGCAGGTCCACTGAAACACTGATGAATTAAAATTGAAGGGAGAAGAGGCGTGAGATTCAGCAACTGAGACCATCCCAGGTTACATAAGAGTCTTTCCTAGGAATCATAAACACAAGTGGAAATTCTCTTAGAGACTGATTATATGTGTGTATTATATTCAGGTCTTGCTATAAGTCACTTTTGATCTAGATTTCAGGATGTGCCAATGAATTAAACAGTTCTCTGCTCTCTTGGAGTTTACATTCTGAGAAAAGAAGAGAAAAACAAACAAGGGAGCCCACAGGTAAGAGTCCATGAGGAAGACAGTAGTGCAAAGTAAGGGAAACGAGGGTGACCTGTGTTGGGGAGGTCAGTGCTGTTTAGACAGAGTGGCTAAGAAAGACCTCCTGATGAGGAGATGGCTGACAGAGAGGTGAATGAGGAGACAGTGCCAGGATTGCTAAGACATGCAAAGTATTCTGTCCAGGGGGTGTGTGTGTAACTATGTGAGTGTGCGTGTAAGTAGCGATGTCCACAGGCAGGGCAGGTTATAAGCCTTCGTATTGTGTACAGGTTGGCATACACTTGGGGTGTTATGATCCACATGCCATGCAGACAGGGGTAGCAGCAAGTGCCAGGGCCTGAGACAGGAAGTAGCTTGGCTTTTTTGAAGAGCAGCAAGAAAGTAACAGTGACCTAGTGAGTGAGAAGGGGAGAGGGAGGGGATCAAGGGCTGTACGAGGGTGGTCTGCTGTTCAGGGTGAGACTCTGATGCACCAAATTATGGCCCTTTTCAAAGCCCACACTGACCTCCATCATCCAACACCATTCTGCTGTACAAAACAGAACAGCTGCCATAAGCTACTGGGGAGATGCTGGTCTTGGCAGGCAGGGGGTCTAGGCAGGAGAGACTGGAGCTCCACGGTGACCCTCAGTGTCTCCTGGAGGCATTTTAGCATCACTCTGTAGATGGCTTGGGAAGAGGGCATATCCTCCTTCCTCCCTTCCTCATTTCTACCCATCCCGCTGTATCACACAGCCTCACAATTCTCAATGCTTTTGAATTTACTTTACTTCTGGGAGGTTTCCAGGGCTCTTACTGAGCTCTGCTAAGAGATGAGGGTCTGAGGGAAAGACAGGAGCCTCTCTCTTTGGGTGGGTTGTGGGACCCTGGACCTCAGTAAGTAGGGAGCCCTAGGAGCTTCCAGCCAAAGGTCCTGCTGGTCAGCCCTAAAGCGGAACAGGAGTTTAGAAAACCAGTGCGTCCTCGTCCACCATCTGCTGACTGCCCTCCATCAGCCCAATAATTGTTTATCTTGGCATTCCGGGTAGTAGGTCAGGTTAGATTCTTTTCTTTCAAACAGTCTCTTGACATCAAAGAGGAAGGGATGTAAGGTAAAAAGAAATAAATCGGGGAGGATTCCGCATGCTTCACAACTGCTTTCATGTCTGGGATGCGCAGGAATGCCGGGGTGGGCACAGATTCTGTTATCTCCCCCGGTTCAAGGAAGGGTGGTGGGTGGGAGTGCGGTGTCCAAGCGCAGAAATGATCTGGACAGATAGCAGGGCCACGGGCTGCATGAAAGCAAGAGTCAAGGGCAAGATTTTTCAAATTGAGATAGTGTGCTGGATAACATGGGGCTCAGGATGAGCAATAAAGCATGCAAGCTGGTGGGAGGTGGCCCTATGGTAGGAGGAATGCAGAGTGATGGAGAATGGCATAGAGGGGGCTCTGTGGCTTATGTGTGACCTTTGGAAGAGCTCGGCCCCTACTGCAGCCCCAATTTCCTCACCTATAAAGTGGCATCTTTAAATATGGCGTTTTCGTATTTTCCGCTCTTCCTGAATAGTTTTGACCTGGGGCTGATTTATTCTCTTCCAAAACAGCGAATGGTTACCTAAAGAGCTAAAATCAATTTCGTTTTCCTAGCTTAGCCTTGAACTGTGGAAGTTGACAGTCTGATGGAGGAGAGAGCAGGCGCGTGTTGCAGAGATGGCAACAATCTCAAGCAACACACAGTAAAGAAACAGCTAACTGTTAAGTAGAAAAGAGTCTTTTAAAAAATTTCTTTCTTTTTAATTGGAGGATAACTACTTTACAGTCTTGTGTTGTTTCTGCCGTAATCAGCATGATCAGCCACAAGTAGACGTATGTCCCCTCTCCCTTGCACCTCCCTCCCGCCTCCCATCCCACCCTCTCCTTCCCCCTCTCAAGGCAAATTCCTAGTGGCTCTCTAGTTTACATATGGCAACGTGTGTGTTTTAATGCTACTCTCTCCATTTCCCCCATCCTCTCCTTCCCCCACTGTGTTCACAAGTCTGTTCTTTATGTCTGCATCCTATAGAAGGGTTCCCTGGGGGAAGACTGTAGAGGATCCACCTAGGAAACTTTTAGGAGAGGGAGGGATTGGAGCTGGTGAAAAGAAGGCTGGGAGCAGCAGGTGGTCACATTTGAAGAGTTGGGAGGGTTGATCCTAGTCCCTGGTCTGGAATGCACCCGTGACAGCACGGACACACAGGGCTCAAAGCAACTTCATTTAAAAAATTTCCTCCTGTCTCCTTCTTTTAAATGAAATTTATACACTTTTTTCAACAGTGCAACTTGGTGGTATGCCTCAAAAAACTTTAAAATGGTCAACCACTTCCCCTGAAAGTTCTACTTCTAGGAATGTATTCCAAGGAAATAANCTCCATTTCCCCCATCCTCTCCTTCCCCCACTGTGTTCACAAGTCTGTTCTTTATGTCTGCATCTTATAGAAGGGTTCCCTGGGGGAAGACTGTAGAGGATCCACCTAGGAAACTTTTAGGAGAGGGAGGGACTGGAGCTGGTGAAAAGAAGGCTGGGAGCAGCAGGTGATCACATTTGAAGAGTTGGGAGGGTTGATCCTAGTCCCTGGTCTGGAATGCACCCGTGACAGCACAGACACACAGGGCTCAAAGCAACTTCATTTAAAAAATTTCCCCCTGTCTCCTTCTTTTAAATGAAATTTATACACTTTTTTCAACAGTGCAACTTGGTGGTATGCCTCAAAAAACTTTAAAATGGTCAACCACTTCCCCTGAAAGTTCTACTTCTAGGAATGTATTCCAAGGAAATAATCAGAGTTAATGAATACCTAGGCACAGACATGCCAAAGCAATGATTTCATTATAATTTATTATTTAAGTACAATAAATGTAAGTATTTAAGTAAGCAATATTATTATAATTTTCTTATAAAAAGCATTATTTTATTTTATTCTCACCATAACCCTATATAGAAGATACATGCTTTGTGAGGAAAACAACACCTAGGAAAAATTAGTTAATGTATCTAAAATTATTGATAATTATTTAACAAGTGGTTAAAGCCAGGATTTGAATCCCTGTCTGAGCCTATTTCCAAACTCCAAAAGATTCTCCCTCTTTAGGGACAAATATCATCATTTAGGTATAAGAACTGATTAAACCAGTTACGGTTCATATGTTATATATTCTAAAGATGTGAAAAACAACATTCTGTTGAAGTGGAACACCTCACTGCCATGGAGACTATGTGTAACATGTTAGTAATAGGTTGTGAAACATTGTGCATAATGTGAGGCTAATTTTAGGAAAAATATAATGGTTAGGGCATAATAAAATAAAATGCTGAATTTGTTATGTGCTAATATTGGAATTGTGAATGATTTTTATTATTTATGTTTTCTGCAGCTGCAAAACTTTCTTAAAAGAAATGACGTGGCCTTTTTAATCACAAAAAGGTAATTTCTTTCCTTTATGTTTTGATAACTGCTGTCACAAAACAGTTGCTTCTTATTATAAAATGAATATGTGATCAGTATTAAAATTTTGGAAACTACCTAAAGCAGAGGAAGAAGATGATTACCCCAATGAACAATTACTTAACCGAACACGGCAGACTCTATTAGTACACTTCCTTTCAGTCCTTCATCTGTGCACGCCTGTTTATTGGTTTATTTTACACAGCTGTGCTCAGGTTTAAAGTGTGCTATGTCCTTTCAGTAGCAATTGGGAGCAAGAAAATTTCATGTTTTAACTGTCTTGCTCACTTGACTCTCAGTCTGTGAGGGAGGAGGCAGCTTGTTTTTCTTGTTCTTTATTTGCAGCCCATAGTTCAGTACCCTCACTTTGTAGACGCTCGTTAAATACTGGCCAAATGATCAAGTGGCAGGGCAGGGAAGGGAGCGGCTATGAAGTTTCGCAGAATCTGAGCAGCTCTGCATTGGAAGGATTTGGGCAGGGCAAGCAAGATGGGGGGCTGTGGGGGCGGATCCGAATGCATGGTTAGAAATTGAGACTTAACATATAAGGCCACAGGGACTCACTCTGGTCTTCCAAGTGGGGATGTTACATGATCAAAACCAGGCAACGGAAACGCGATTCTGGCAGCTGTGCTGTGGACCGCGCGGCCCCTCGGGCAGCAGCGGGGAGGGCCGGAGGCAGGGAGGCTGTCCTCGCTAGTTCTAGCCTGAAGACTCTCTAGCAGATCGCTGCCTGGGGAGGCTGGGCTGCGACTGGGACTGTGAGAGCGTAGGTGGAGATAGAAAGTTAACTCCGCCGAGCTCTGCTTGCAGGGACAGAGGGACTGAGCGGGTCAAGGAAGGAGGGAGGGGCGTCAAAGAGGAGTCAAGAAGGCCAGGCTGAGCGCGGGGAGGCTCCGGTGCCAGCAGCGGAGTGAAAGTGCCGTTTAGGCAGCACCCCGCTTCTCCACCTCTTTTGGCTTCTCGGTTGCCTGGGTGTACAGGGGAACAAATTTGTGGTGTGGAAGGATTCCAGGCCAGTCATCCATCATCTACAATGAATGCTCACTGAGCACTCATCACACACTCGGCAGCCTCACCCTTTCCAAGAGAGAGTTCTGGAAGTGGTCCAGGGGTCTGCCAAGGTGACTCGCCAGATTCTCCCTTGAACTCTGTGCTCCCTCCCTTGCTCTGTTCCCCAATTTTCTTTTAATTCAGAAAAAGCAACAAACAGTTCCCAGCCCCTTCCCTCCATCGGCCACGTCCCTCCCTGCGGTTTGGCAGGGAAAGCACGCCGGCCGTCCCGGAGATTATCTAACGCCGCGTGCTAAAGCCGAGCGGCCGAGCCGTCGGGGCGGGGCCAGAGCGCCCGGGGAGCCCCGAGTCCCGCCAGCGCCCGTCCTCCACGGAGGGCCCCTCTCGGGAGCGCTCAGGGCGGAGCGCGGCGGGAGAAGCTGGGCGCCGACCTCGGCGCACCAGCCAAGGCAGCAGGGCGGGGCCGGAGCTCAGCCCGCCAGAGGCGGGTCGGCCATGCACCCAAGCCTCAGTTTCCGTGTCTGTAAAATATGAGCGATAGAACCCGACCTACTTACAGGTTTGCTGTCAAACCCAGATATGGGACGGCTTCTTGTAGGCGCTGAGTACTGTGATTCGTATTAAAGAACGACTGGCTTTTAATATTATTATTAGTCAGCGTGTGCTCAAGAACTACCTTGAAAGGTAATATAAGGGAAGCAACTGGAGATTTTCTTAGCCATTTTTGTGTTGCTGTGCTGGCTCGTCCTGACAACGGGCTTGCACACTCCCATGTCAGAACGTTTTACCATGGTGTTTTCCACTGATTGTTTATGCAGCATTATGGACCCATCAAATCAAGTATTTCATGTTTTAAAAAACAATAACATTCAAAGCACAATAAAAACCCATAAAGTTTGAAAGCCTTCCTTAACAGGCTTATCAAATTTAACTCAATAGACATATAGGGCAGTTGAGACATGGAGATATAACACCGAGGGAAGGGATTTAAGGCAAAATGCTAGAAGGCAAAGCTGTGTTTCAAGGATTCCATGACGAATTTCTCTGCAGGCATCATTCCGCTCACTTTGGAATGACTGCAAAGCACCCCCAGCAGGGCCATACTTGAAGGCATCATTCTGTGCTCCCACCGCACCTGTGTTGATCTTGAAGCACCAGCTGCTCTGTCCTGAGACCCCTGCTTTCTTGGCTGTCTCCCCCAGCAGTCTGTGGGTGTGGGGGCAGGCAGGGACTGGCAGGAGGCAACCTTGGAGCCCATCGGGCTGCACAGGTCAGAGCCGCAAAGTGCCCCAGGACCATCGGCTAACTGCTTGGGTTCATCGGCTGGTGATCACGATGTGGGGGCCACACTGGGAGGTGGGTGGGATGAGAGGATCTTTAGCCAAATGGTCTCCTCTCGTCTGCTTCCTCCTCTTGACAAGCAGGATGGCTGCAACATCCCTGCCACGCCAAGTGAGTACAACAAAGGTGAGATGTTTGCTACTGTGATTGACTCAAAAGGAAACAAGCTCTAATTGTTGCCAGGCTTATCTTGTGGTCCATCGGGGTAATTTCATTTTGGAAGGTGATTAACTTGTGAGCGTTGATGAAATATGTTTTCAGCCCCTCTCCTGTCAGCTGATAGAGTCCACTCATAACGACTCTAAGGGGAGTTTGGGAAATCTATCAGATGCTCACACCCAGGACGATCTGCCTTAAAAGATGGGAACACAAACCTGCTCCATTTAACCGGGAAATCCAAGGGGATTTCATGCCCACTAGCTGGGTTTTCCCAACTGAAAAACTGAAATTACTATGACTGGCCTTTGTGCATCTCTCAGGAGGAGGGAAAATATGAACTTATAGAATTCCCCGTGGAGAGCTTTATGGACAGAACACACCAAGTCTGAGGCATGGGCGCTTTGCCCTGCCGGTGACTGACAGCCAGCCAGGGAGGAGAGAGGTGGTGCCACTCTTCCCTTGCAGGTGAATGGAGGGGAGCACGGCTATGACGGATGTGCACAAAGCTGAATCACGGATCTTCCAAGTAAATGGGTCAGTCTGTGAAATGTATCATCTCTTAAATAGCACAGGCTTGGAATGAACCACTGAAAATCTCTTTAAAACACACAGGGAATCATTTCATAGCTAATTTAAACTCGATGTATTTCTTTGTACCAAGGAAGGATGTTTTCTTTCTGAAGACAACATGGAAAACTGGTATTCAAAGAAAAGTTACCGGCAGGAGAAAAAAGATCCATGCGAAGTCATACTAACTCAAAGGCTAACCATTACTAACCTTGGCAACCTGTGTCATATGCGAAAGTACTAGGATGATGCAGAACATCACGAGTGTGATTTCTAAACCAAGCCTGAGCACAGGACTTCATCTGGCTCTGCCTCTGGAGGCTGGGATACTTTGGGGGTCCCCAGTTGAGCAGCAGTACCCTGGGGAGTGAGCTAGTCTCTGCTCTCTGCTAGGCCTTCTGAAGAGGACAACAGGTTTGCAGGCAAAGACCATCTGACTGGAAGGGACAGTGACACCCTGAGTTCCAGTCCTTAAGGGGAAGAGCATTGGAAAAGGGGACACGAGCCTCTGGGAACGTCATCTTGGTACATGAGCACCACGAGGCAGCTGAGACTTTGAATACTCCTGACTTGATCTGGCTCCGCTGGGGTGGTGACTGTGGGAGGATCAATCCTAAGTCCTGGCCCATGATTGGAGAGGAGGCTCCAGTGCTCTGTGGAGCTAATGAGGTCCAGCTGAGTCCCCGCAGCTGTGAGAGGCTTCATCCTCTACAGAGTCGGTTTCTTCTAACCTGTGTCCTCCAAGAGCAGACAGATACAGTTTAGGCTTGGGGTCTGCCCTGCTGATGGAGTACTTGTGGCGTATGCGGCTGAGAGGCTTGGCTTACATGGGGTACTTTGGGGCTACAGTATAAATTAAGGGAACAACTGAGACTAATTTGTGAATTGAAATAATTACTGAGAGTTGCCTCACAAGTTACTCAAAGAAATCTGGAGGAAAAAAAGCAGTCCTGGGCAAGAAGTTTCAACATGCTGTGGACCAGATGTCAGGGTTTAAAGGGCTTTATTTAGGGCTTGTTTAGGACACTTCCCAGGAACCATAGCCTGTGCGTCCCATCAGCTCTGTATGGACAACTTGGAAAGAACACTGGCAACCTAGAAAATCTTACTTGTCCTGTTTATGGTTCCAGGCTGGGTGTTGACAGGTTTTATGTAGGAGTGGCAGAAGTCCACTTGTTACACCCGAAACCTCCAAATCACCATCCCCCGCTGCCCCTACTTTCTCCCAAGCAATGGGGAAATTCATTTCTGAGAGTGATTCCTGCTTGCAGGAGCTGATGCTGGCTTTTGTGAAATTCTGGATGGCCCTGCAGTGCAGGAGAAACACACACACGCACCCAGAGTCTCCCACATTTGGAACCGGTGACCATGCAGCAATGTTCTCACATGGAAGACACCATCACTCTGAAAAAGGAAACGGAAATGTGGGTGATGGCAAGGATAAAATCATGGAGATTGCTTAAGCTACTTGAGAGCAAGTAACATTGAAGGCATTTTAAAGATATTCTTTGCATAAAATTAATGTGCTGATTACAACAGTTCAACAGTTTAAAGCAGCTCCTCAATAACTTAAGTTGTCAACACATCTAGATGAGAAAGCTAGACAAAGAATGTTCTGGATAATTGGTTTATGAAAAGTCAAACAAGTTGAGTACCCTTTTGTCTTTAGTCATCACCCTGGAGGTTTTATGGGGGAGGGCTAACTTAGAGACTCATTATTGGCCTGCCTGATGGAACAGTGATGTCCTCAGGGTCACTGAAGGGTCCTGACTCTGAATGCCCTGCTCTGAGCTTTCTGAGGTTGATGTGTTCAATTTCGTTTTCCTCTTGGTCATCTCTGCTCTTTGTTGTCATTTTCTGCGTTGACAATGTATTTCTTTTTTTTCTTTTTGACAGTGTATTTCTAACATAAGTTGTCATTTCAGCCTCTGTAATCATAACTATCTAAAATTTGATTCCTTGCCTTTCTGTCCCCCCCCCCCTTTGGTTGCTGTATTTTGTACCTCAGTGTCTTCATCTTAAAATGGAGTTGATAATAAAACCTATCTGATTTGATTGTTACATGAATTACTAATGCAAACTATAACACAGTTGTAGTATGGCTCATCATGTAGTAAGTTCTTAATAAATATTAGTTGTCAATGTTGTTTGATGTTATTATTATATTATTATTAGTATCTGTTTCTTCCTGCTCTTGATTTGGGTGCTGGCAGAATTTCACTTTATAGGCATTGACATTCAATGAGAGTCTCACTTTCTTTTGGTTAGCAAAATAACTGAATCTCAGCAAATTTCCTGCTTTTGGCTATTTTGGGATATTTTCATTGCTGCTGATGCCTGAAGGACTCTTTGATTACTTCTGGGTTTGTGGGTTTTCTTGGCAGTTGAATTGAATTAAAATGAATTGAGAGATTAAGTGTCTGAGTGCTGAATAAGGAGTGTCCCTGAATTTGAAAATAATAATAAAGTATATTTCACTAACAATTGTAATAGTTTGGACCTTCCAGTCATTCACTTTTGCCTTATTTCCAAGGTAAAAATGGGACAGGCATGAAGGGAAGTAAGTGCAAAGGCCCTGAGGTGGGATTATGTTTAAGAACATATGAAAGGAGCTCAGACACCCACATTTTAAAAAACAAGGGGAGGGATTTGAGAGATCTACAAGGCCATAGCTAAGCAGATTTGGAACTCATATTTGGACTAGTGAATGTTCCAGATGACAATAAATCATGAATTTTTTTATATTTATGTTTTCAAATAGGCTGAGATCAGGAAGAAGTTTTGATCTCATTTGCCAAATCCAGCTGATTTGAAGTGGCTGTTTGGCACTTTCTGTGGAGCAGGTCAGCTGAATGCTGTGACAAATTAGTTGTGTTCTGTATGCGGCTTTATTGTCATCTGGAACATTCACTCAGGTACAGCTAGGCCTAGGCTGTGTTTACTCAAGCATACACCTCTTCAGAAGAGGTGAGCGTGGTTGACCAGTTAGCTTGCCTGGCCCTAGCATCCCAGAACCTGAGGTCAGCTGGAGTGGAACTGGAATGATTTACCACTGTAGTCTCAGTGCCCTAGTCTCTGCTGTTGGTTTTCTTCTTATAGGTCTCTGAAACCCCCAATACATAACTGTTCCCATCTGTGACCCAAGACTTCTCTCAGTAGCTTGAAGAGCCAAGTCTTGGCTGGGTACTCAGCGTTCATACAAAAAAGAGACTTGAGGTGAGTCAAGCAAAGCAGTGGCCAAATGGAGAAAAAGAAGAGGGAGATGCAGATGCTAAAGTCTGCTTAACTCCATAGGAGTGTAGGAAACGAACATAAAGATTTGCATAAAGTAGCTTTCCTCCTCAATGCTGCTGTACCAGCTTGGCAGATGGCCCTCATGCTTTTGCGGGGATCTGCCACCAGGGGGCGCGCGAGTTCACAGCCGTGTCCTGGTGTTGCTGGAATCCAGGTGGGAGGCATTCTGGGAAAGGAGGGGCAAAGACTTCATTAAAAGGAATCCCAGTAAAATCGTTAGGTTGAGTCGGTTCTTTCTAGTGATGACAGCTGAAGAGGTTCTGTCTCTTACATGTCATTGGAAGCTCTGTCATTTCAGTGGCTCTTAAAAAGAGGGCTTTGACTACGCTGGTGCGGTTGGTCTACAAGGAGCCCTGCTGGGTTTCAAGTGGAGATACGCTGACCACGGCCCCCTTTCCTGCGCAGCCCCTGCCAGCCTCCCCTTCCCACTCTCCTCCCTTATCCAGGTCTGCTGCCGGGTGTTGTTATTTTAAATTTTATTTCTCACTGATAATAATTTTCTCTAATTTTGTATTGAGATCCTATCAGCTGTAAAATCTGCGCCAGGCCTGAAGCTCCTCTTTCCTCTGCAGTTTTGGCTGTCTGAATTGGTAACCACCAGACAGGTTCAGTCAGATCTGAGCAGGTAGGGAGTTCTGTGCCCTCTTCTCGCCTGGCTACGGTAGCTTCTTTCTCTTTCCTCACTTACAGTGCTGCCTGGAAAGAGTCACGGCTGAGAATGGAGGCTTTCTGCCAGACCAGTGGAAGTGTGACTGTCTCTCACCAGGCCATTGTGGGGCACTCACTGGGTACTTTTACTTTTCTGGGCTCCTTTGTGAGGATGGTGGGTTTGGGTGGGTTGAGTGAGAGTGGACAAGAGGGACAAAGGCCAGCTAACCTGCATTTTTTCATCTCCCGGCATCCTACCTCCACTCCCAGGCACAGTTCCAGAGCCTCCCAGCTGGATGAAGGCAGGAAGAGCTAGGGTCCCAGGCAGTGTGGAGGGTCCCAAGAGTATGAGACCTCAGAAAACCGGTGGTGCCCATTTCTCAGCTTTGGGCCCCATGTCTTTCCCATGTAGGTGTATATTGAGCATTTGTAGGCTTAATTTTTCAGGTGGGCCTTGGGAAGGCCTGTGATCCAATAATCAGAGTGAAATGTTTAGTTAATTTTAGACTCGATAAGAGTTATGTATCAGTCATAGTCCAGTTAGGACACAGAAGCCACCCCAGTTACCTGAACAGTGAGGATTTCACGTGTGTCCGCTCAGTCACTTGGTCGTGTCTGACTCTTTATGACCCATGAGCCTGCCAGGCTTCTCTGTGGAATTTTCCAGGCAAGAATACCGGAGTGGGTTGCCATTTTCTTCGTCAGGACCCAGGGATCGCACCGGAGTCTCTTGTGTTTCCTTAATTGGTAGGTAGATTCTTTACCTCTAGCGCCACCTGGGAAACCAGAATTAACATAAAGAATCGCCAATCTATGTTCAATACAGGATACAGGATGCTTGGGGCTGGTGCCCGGGGATGATCCAGAGAGATGATATGGGGAGGGAGGTGGGAGGGGGTTCAGGATTGGGAACTCATGTACACCCGTGGCTGATTCATGTCAATGTATGGCAAAACCAATACAGTATTGTAAAGTAAAATAAAGTAAAAATAAAAATTAAAAAAAATGTAAATTTTAATGGGATTTCTTGAGGAGAACAATTTTGAAACCAAGTCAGTTATATATGAGACAGCCCATTCTTTATTGGTTCCCCTGGTTATGTAATACTTTCAAAATAGTTAATGCCTTTATTTCCATTTTGAGACTTGTTGAAATTGGAGAAGACTCACTGAGGTGTTATTGCCCAAGCTACGAAGGAAGATAAATGACAAGTTTTAAAAGACCAACAAAGGTTACAGAAGTTCATTTGCGGGCTTCCTCAGAAGTCTTCCCACAACTTTATCCCACGGCTGGCTGTGCGGCTTAGCTTCTTGCAGCCATCTTCCTAAGCAGGTGGGAGCAGGCAAGAGTGAAGGGCAAGCCCACCTGTGTGCGCTCTTTTCCTCAGGATCTTATGGGCTACTCTGAACATTGTCCAGAAAAAGGAAGAGAGCCATTCAGCTGCCTTAGCGGCTCACTTCTCTTTGGGTTTCTGTCCCGCATTTATCGTCCCCCTGCTCCTACACTCCCCTCTCCCAATATGTATGGCATTTGCAGGACAAATCGACTGGTCTTCCATGACCTCTGTGGCTTAAATTTATTAAATGGATATATGGTTATATTTTCTTATACTTTCTCATTTGAACACTGTTTGAAGTCTATGGTTTCTTGAATCAAAAGCAATCTGAAAGTGTTACTAATAAAAATCATAGAAATTGTTAAAAAAGAATAGTTAACTAGGCAGCACACTGTTGATTATGTCACTGAAGAGGCAGGAAGGGAACCCTACGTTATCATAAATGTAGCAATTGCGGGAGGCCTACCACCCACTGGGCTCTGGGGACAAAGGGAAGAAATTTGAATTATAAAAATTAGGACCTTGGAGGAGAGGCTTGGTGGACAGAGGACCCTGCCCTTTGAGGATAGGGCACAGCTGGTGGGAGTGTCTCTGTAGACCCTGAGTAGACACGGGGGAGCTGGCTCAGCAGTGTGAAGATGCGCACCAGATCCCGCTGCTCTCAGGGGAGGCATCACCCTTATTACAGAGAGGAGGTCTTGCTGGGGTCCCTCAGAGCCACAGGCAGAAGGACGGAAGCACAGGGAAGCAGGCTTCCAGGACGAGGTGAATCCTTTCTTCTACCACCCTGACTTAGCAGAGCCTAGCATGGAAAACGGAGAAGG
>SJYB01006877.1:14619-36520 GCA_006408585.1 Antidorcas marsupialis
CCCGGGGCGGGGGCGGGCTCCTTGTCTATGGAGTCTCGGTCTGCGTGGCCAGCAGGACGTGGTGAGACCTCAGCTCTGAGTGGAAGAGTCAGTCTACACACTTACTCGGATGTGCAAAACTCTTGCTCAGAAGTTCCATTCCCAGCAGTGGCAGCCCGAGGCCTAACTGTGCCCATTCAAGGCAGACTTGCTTCTTTACTGGTCGCCTGTCTTGTCTGGACCGAGGTCCACAGCTAGTTTCTCCGCCCTGTCTCTTCGCCTCACCCGGGTGGGACAGGACTCCAGGGTCTCCTTTATCTCTGTTGGAGGAAGGGCCTCTGAGTGCCCTCCGGTCCCTGCTGGCCTCTGCGGACGGCTCTGTCCCCGCCAGAGCCTCTGACTGTCCTGTCGGCCTGAAGCCTCGGCCCTGAAGGCCTTCTGTCCTTAGTGCTTTGGCCATGGGTCCCAGCACGTTGAAGGCAGGAACAGGCGCTGTGGCCGAGCTTTTGGCCTCAGACAGTGCTCCCAGCAGACCGTCCAGGAGGCAGCAGGAGGTCACAGTCCCCGGGGCAAGCAGGATGCGCAGGGCACTTGCTGTCCACAGTCACCTCTCTTCCTGGCCCCCGGAGCTACACGTGGGCTCCACGGGCCTCCCTCCGCTAGATCCTCAGGCACGAGACCCCTGGGCTTTCTGCCGAGGCCCTGGAGCCCCCACACCCACCAGCCGGACTCAGTTCTGGCCCCAGGAGCAGGCCCTGTGCCCTCGCGGCTCAGTGGGCTGAACCTCTGCCTCCCAGCTCAGACCTAAAAGCCCAGGCTGAATCGTCAACACAAAAGCAACCTTTTCAGTCTTCCCAAAGACCTACAGAACTGTCTCGTCAATTTTCTGCATTTGGTTGTCATTAATGTCTTGTTGAGTGGATTTTGTGTGTGTGTTTATTGAGAGAGAACAAATTGTTACAGGCTTTTAAGGAGACCAAAAACATTCAGTCTCTAATTATATCTATTATCCCATTCCGAATCATCTTGCTTTCTTGTTTTGAAGTGGGCCTTTCTAATAGCCAGAAACTCCAGTCACATTCTGAATAAATTCAGGCTGCTGTTTTTCTGCTGTTGTCTGTAAGAGAACTTGTTGGCATGGTCTGTAAATTTATTCTTGGTGAAGATTCTAATAAACTGTCAGGCTGGACTTATGTTGACGGGACTTAGTCTTCACCTCGCCCCTTGCTGGAAATACTTTTTGGAAGAAAAGCTATGAAAAACCTAGATCACATACTAAAAAGTTGAGATATCACTTTGTCAGCAAAGGTCCATCTGGTCAAAGCTATGGCTTTTCCAGTGGTCATGTATGGATGTGAGAGTTGGACTGTGAATAAAGCTGAGCGCCGAAGAATTGATGCTTTTGAACTGTGGTGTTGGAGAAGACTCTTGAGAGTCCCTTGGACTGCAAGGAAATCCAACCAGTCCATCCCAAAGGAGATCAGTCCTGAGTGTTCACTGGAAGGACTGATGCTGAAGCTGAAACTCCAGTACTTTGGCCACCTGAACTGACTCACTGGAAAAGACCCTGATGCTGGGAAAGACTGAAGGCAGGAGAAGGGGACGACAGAGGATGAGATGGTTGGATGGCATCACCGGTTCAATGGACATGAGTTTGGGTAAACTCCAGGAATTGGCGATGGACAGGGAGGCCTAGTGTGCTGCAGTCCATGGGGTCACAGAGAGTCAGACACGACTGAGCGACTGAACAGCAACAAGGATTGCTGTATTTCGAAATGCAGGTTCCAAGGGTGTTTTTCCATGTTTGTTGAGTCAGTCACTACTCACTGTGCCCCTGAAGTTTTGCCAGCTATCCTGCTGAGGGCCGGGTGTAGCCCTGAGCCAGACCCCGCTAAGGGTGACAGCCAACCGATAAGCCAGCGCCAGGTGTGACAGCGCTTTCGTCAGCGCCATAGAGGAGCTGACAGCAGGGGCCCCGAGGGTGGCCTGGGCACACAGTCTGGGTGGGCAGGAAGGCCGCTCCCAGGAGGATGCAGGAGAGCTGAGGATACAGCCCCCTGGCCCAGGCAGGCTGAGTGCTGCCCCCGCTCTCCTAGGCGCCAGGGGCTGAGCAGCCAGGCCCAGAGCGGGGCCTCGGACAGCGTGGCCAAGTGCAGCGCCGAGAGCCAGGCTCCCAGGCCGAGTCACTGGGCTGCTGGTGCAGCCCCAGGAAGGGAGGGAGCAGCTTTAGTGGACAGCGAGCCTCTTCCTGCACGGGTTCTCGGCTTGGTGCTCGGACGGTGTCATTGTAAATATGTGTTTTAAGTGCTGCCCCCAACCAAGAAGGACATGGCAACCCACTCCAGTGTTCTTGCCTGGAGAATCCCAGGGACAGGGGAGCCTGGTGGCCTGCTGTCTATGGGGTCGCACAGAGTCGAACACGCCTGAAGTGAATTAGCAGCAACAGCCCAACCAAGAGTCTCCAGAGGAGCCCTGCAGGGTGGGGGGCACTTTCACTTGCACACCCCCTCTTTAAGAGCCCCCTCTCCAGAAGCACAGGCCCAGCAGTGCCGGGGGCTCAGGCGCGCTGTGCGGAAGGCCACAGCCTCGCTGGCTGAAGCTTTCGGCGAGCAGCTCAGCGTGACGCCAGTGCTCAGAGCTGGCTCAGCAGGCCTTCGGGTCAAGTCTGCATGAAGGCCAGCCTCACGCAGACAGAGAGAGCGCTCCGGTGAAGGGGTTAAGTCTTGCTGACTCCACAGGCGTCGCTATCTGGTGACAACCACAGTGCCATGGGTTTGTCCTTTTCTTTTTACCATTATATTGAATTGACAATGTACTTTACCATTTATACTTTTTAAAGATTGTTGTTCAGTTGCTATGTCGTGTCTGACTCTTTGTGGCCCCATGGACTGCAACACGCCAGGCCTCCCTGTCCATCGCCAGCTCTGGAGTTTACTCAAACCCATACCCATCGCGTCGGTGATGCCATCCAACCATCTCATCCTCTGCCGTCCCCTTCTCCCCCTGCCTTCAATCTTTCCCAGCATCAGAGTCTTCTCCAGTGAGTTGGTTCTTCTCATCAGGTGGCCAAAGTATTGGAGCTTCAGCTTCAGCATCATTCCTTCCAATGAATGTTCAGGCTTAATTTCCTTTAGGATGGACTGGTTGAATCTCCTTGCATTCCAAGGGGCTCTCAAGAGTCTTCACCACCACAGTTCAAAAGCATCAGTTCTTCAGCACTTGGCCTTCTTTATGGCCCAACTGTCACATCCATACTACTGGAAGAACCATATATGGACCCTTGGTCAGCAAAGTGACGTCTCTGCTTTTTAATACACTAAGTTTGTCATAACTTTTCTTCCAGGGAGCAAGCGTCTTTTAATTGCATGGCTGTAGTCAGTGTCTGCAGTAATTTTGGAGCCCAGAAAATAGTCTGCCACTGTTTCCACTGTTTTTAGATAGCTTCTTTAACTTCTGTCACCAGGAGGCCCTGGTCTCTAGCCAGAGGGGTGAATTAACAGCACTGAACCCTGGTAAGTGTAGGGAGCCTCGCGGAGACGGCAGGTGAACGCTCCGTGCTCTCCACCCTGTCGCAGGCCAGCAAGGGCAGCTCTGGGCTCTCAGCGGAAGTGAGACGCTCCTGTCACTGTGAGAACACGCTCAGGGGGCGTCGGTGGGAGGCTCTGTGCCCCCTCTCCTGTAGCCAGCCCCTGCCCCGTGTCTGGTTGGGCAGAGCATCCTTGGTAGCAAGAGTTGCTGTGCAGTGTGGCAGAGGAATTCCCTGACTGGCCTGAAGTGATGGTGCGGCAGCAGATAAATTATACTCAGGGCTTTAGGCACAAAATACCATTCTTTTATTTTTCAGTAAATATTCAAGATGTGATATTACAGGAAAATCTGGAAAAGGAGGATCAGATTCTGGTTTCCCTGGCTGGACTAAAGCAGGTATGTCCGCTCACCTGACTCGGCGTCACCCAGGCCAGCCTTTCGTGCATGGGGGGAGGGCACCCCGAGCACGGACGTCCCGCCTGCATCGCCTTCCACACGGACCCCTCCTGCGTGGCCCGGCTCCTCCCAGCAGTCATGTCTGTGCAGCCCACAGCCAGGCTGGCCCTCGGTCCCCCCCGCCCCCAACCTCTCACCCCTTCCTCTCCAATGCTGCTGCAGGGGGTGTCCCGCTCAAGTCCAGTCTGCCCCTGTAGACTCGTGTGGACATCCTGGGAGCACAGGGCCCAGAGAATCTCCTCTAAGCAGCCTGGGCCCCTCGAGGGTCGTACTTGGACAGGCAGAGCAGCAATGTCCGTGAAGGGGTGCAGACTCTCACCGTCAGCCCGCCTGACTGGCCCTCAGCTGGGCACTCCGAACCCTAGGGCGCTCCCTGTGTCAGGGTGGACGCGGTGTGTCCCCTGCTCCAGGAGGACCCCCGGAGACCGCCCCACGCCTGTCCCCGTGCGGGCCTGGCCGTGCAGGCTGGGACAGCCCAGTGTCATCCATAAGGCAGAGCTGAGTGTTTTTTCTTTCTTTCTTCCGGTCGTATATTCATACCCACATCAGAGACGACCACTCAGGGGACCTCCCTGGCGGCCCGGCGGTTAGGACTCCGGGCCTCCACTGCAGGGGCCACGGGTTCAGTCCCTGGTCAGGGAACTGAGACCCCACAAGCCTCAAGGCACAGCAGAAAAAAAAACCATACTGGTCAGTGGAGTCGGGGTCAGATGTACCCGAGGTTTAGGTGACACTTAGAGGCAGACCCGTTGGTCTTTCTCATGGATCACCTTCTTTGAAATCAGATCAAAGACATCCTGAAGGGCTCCCTGCGTTTCAACCAGAGCCAGCTGGAGGCCGAGGACAACGAGCAGATCAGCATCGCAGACGACCACTACTGCTCCAGCGGCGCCGCCCAGCAGGTGCCACGGGCGCCCGGCCGGGGCGGGGGGCGCTCACCGCAGGGGTGGGCCCGGAGTCCCGGGACGCACGCGGGGGGCCGCACACAGCCGTGGGGTGCGGGCTCGGGGCGGAGCCATCCTCTGTGGACTGGCGGCTCCGCGCTTGGGCAGCAGCTTCAGCCCCGGCTCCTGCCGGCCTGAGGAGGCCCGGAAAGCCGGCGCCCTGCCTGTTTCTGCTGGGCTGCAGCCCTGGCCTCCCTTCCCCTTTAGCAGGGGGAGTGCCGACCCTTCCTCCCCGCCACGAGTGTCCTTCACTTGGCCGGAAGCTTTTCGCCCTTCACGGGAGGGANGCTCCTGCCGGCCTGAGGAGGCCCGGAAAGCCGGCGCCCTGCCTGTTTCTGCTGGGCTGCAGCCCTGGCCTCCCTTCCCCTTTAGCAGGGGGAGTGCCGACCCTTCCTCCCCGCCACGAGTGTCCTTCACCTGGCCGGAAGCTTTTCGCCCTTCACGGGAGGGACTTCTCAGTGTCCATCACCCCATAAGCCACCTGGGTCAGGGAACGTTTTCTGTGAAGGCCCAGGGAGTGAATATTTTAGCAGAATCTCATCCAAGCTACCTTCTCAAAAAGTAGCATCCAGATGCTTACAAGCTGTATTTTTTTTTTTTTTTTATGATTTTAAAGAAGCAGAACGGCATTTTCAAATGGGGCTCTTGCAGCTTTAAGAGTGCTCTCCCAGCAGAGACCCCTCTGAGGCCCTTTCTCGCAGCCCCTGCTCTTTGTTAGAGGCCCTTCCCGGCCCACGTGTTTATAGACCCTCTCAGTGCTCCCACTGTCCTGGGAGACCACGGTGCTCCCGGAGCTCGAGGGATGAGCGGGCGCCAGTGCCGGGGCTCCAGGGGTCAGCCTGTGCTCGGAAGTCTGTCCACAGCGCGCAGGAGGCGGCGAGGCCAGAGGCCGGCCCCCGGGGGCGGGAGAAGGGGTTAGACCCAGACCCCTCGCAGGAGCCCCCTGCCCGCGGGAGGAGCCCCCCGAGCCCGCGGGAGGACCCAGGGCCCGCCCAGCGCCCCCTCACCGCGCCGCCTCCGGCCCTGACCCCTGCGCAGGCCCCGCCAGCAGCCCCGGGTCGCCGCGAGCGGCCGGGCGCGGACGACTTCGTCCTGGTCTCCAAGGACTGCGAGGAGCGCGGCGCCGGGCCGAGCCCCGCGGGCCAGGCCCAGCCGCTGCGGCCGCTCCGGGCCGCCGCCCGGCCGGTGCTCGTGTTCTCCGACCCGCTGACCGGCCCGGCCTCCGCCTCGTCCAGCAACCCCAGCTCCAGCCCCGACGACGACAGCAGCGGCCACAGCAAGGACTCGGGCTTCACCATCGTGAGCCCCCTGGACCTCTGACGGCCGCCGGCCGCGCGCTGCCCCGGAGACGGCCCTGCGCGCCGCCGGCTGCGCCCTCGGGGCGGCGCCCGCCTCTCCTCCGCACTCGCGGGCCTTCGGCGGAGGGCGGCGGGCCTCCAGCCTCCCCGGGGCTGCAGCGTTCTCCAGCCTCAGGCCCCAGGGACCCGGCTGTCAGCGCCCCTCCTCGGCAGCCGTCTTCACCGCCAGAATCTGAGCGTCGGAAACAAGGCCGCGAGCGCAGAGCCGGCCTCGCTGCGCGCCCCCTGCAGCGGGGCCTCCGGGAGCAGGGGCAGCTCCCGCAGGCCTCGCTTTCCCGTTGCTTGGCTCATCCCTTTGAAGAGAAGGTCAAAAGAGGCTTGACCTTTGCAGTGTGCAAGTCCGGACTGACCCTCAGCTGGGTCCCTCCCCCGCCAGACTGAGCGCAGGCGGCAGGCTTCCCCGCTTTTGCCCGCAGCCTTTGCATCTGGGGAAGGAAGGGTCAGATGGGATGATCTCGGGTGGTTTTGCTGATGCTGAAAGCCTGTGTGAACAGCAAAAATGGCATGTGCCTTGCTCTCTCATTTAAGTCACAGACTAGCTAATACCTTCTGTTACTATAAATGTAGCAACTTCTTAATATTTTAAGTCTTTTTTTTATGATTTCTGGATTTTCAGTGAATATTGCTATTTACCAGCCAGATAGGTTCAGGGATTGCTAACAGTAAATTACACATTCTGTCTACAAATCTACTTTTAATTTTTTACTATTTTCTACTCGTTTTGTTTTTCCGTGTAGAGTTCATTTCAGAACTAAGAGCCTCGGTTACTGTCTGGCTGTTCACTTGTGTGAGCAGGAAACTGCACTATTATTATTCAAGTAACAGGTTTAATTTTCTAACTGGAATGATACTGAGTGAAGACCAGTGGAGACGCACACCTTAATTTGAGCACACTATCAACAGGCAAATGATAAGAGCCAGGCTGAGGACTTAGTCTGTAAAAGGATGTTTCAGGGTCTGGGCAGAAATAAATTCAGTATATCAGCCTGAGCAGATGCGTGAGCAAACAGTGAGGCGCCCCAGTGCAGATCCCACATAGTTAGTTTACGAGTGGCTGAAAAGAAAATGGACAAATCAAAAAGCAGTTATTGAGGATTTAGAAACCTTTTACCCTTCCAAAACGTGCAAGCAGTTTGGTTTGGGAGAAGCAGTCATCCAGTAGCTTTTCCAAAATAGTGTGGCGTTTCACTGATGTGGAAAATAAAAGTCTGGTGTTGACGACTAAGCTGGCCGGAGGACACGGCAGCTGCCGCAGCCGCTCCGCGTGCCACCAGCTCACGGTCTGCGCGGGGTCCAGGCTCGCCCTGCAGGACCTAAGAGGCCGAGACGGGGGCCAGGTGTTGGTGGCTTCACAGATAGAGCCGACTGTGTAAAGTTGGGGCCACTGTATGTACCGAAAGCAAAATGCCAAACCAGACACGCTTCTGACAAAGCTGTTTACCAAGTCGCTGGCCACTCTTAGTAGAATTACCTTGAACTGGAAATTTTCAAAGTTAAACTTTGATTAAATGCACGTACTGCTGTTGGAGAAATATCATCAAACGCCTTTTTAATGTGGCCACTGCTTCGTACAGTGAAAAGCTATGTACAGCATGTTGCTGCCACGCCGGTGGCCTTTACACGGCCTGCACACCCAGCAGGGGTCTGCAGCCAGGAGCGGCCGTCCCCCCGCAGTGCCCTTGAAGCCCGTGGCTCTGCCCGTTCTGGCTCTCAGCAGGCATGCTGCCAGAATCATCCAGAACCCAGAGGCCCCAGCAGTCATACCTAAGTAAAACTTATTTTAGGATTTGGTTCCCCACGCCCCCACCCCTAGTAAATACTGATTAGACCATACAGCCCATCTGCATCTTAAGACGTTGTTTCCTGTTAGGAGAAAGTCTTCAGCGGAACTAGAGTGGCTAGTCGTCTGTTCACATTGGAACTGAATTATGACGTTTTTGTATAGAAACACAGCATATTTGGGCCAGAAAGAGAATTTCTTGTTAAAGAGTTTATTTGCCTCCATAAGCAAGGTTGCTACATACATTCACAGTTTTAATAGACTGCAATTAGCTATTCCAGTTGTGCTTTAAAATCCCCAATATTATTTTCATTAGTGAGTGCAAAGCAAACGCCCCCTCCGGCTGACGGTTGGTCCTAGAGTCACAGACTCGGATCGTCTCTGGGAAGCCCGCTCAGTCTCCAGTCTCGCCGCTCGCCTTCCCGGGCGTGCCCTCCAGGCCCCGCCGCGGCTCCGGGGCGTCGGCGTGCTCCGCGCCTGGCTTGCTGAGCCCGCAGGAGGCGGCCGCGTAGCGGATCTGCTTCAGGCTCTCCACGGTCTCGTTCTTGGCGTATTTCAGGAGGTCGGCTTGCCCCTGTGGTGAGAGACGCAACGGGACAGTGTGAGCGGGGCTGCTCGCCGCCAGGCCGCCAGCGCGGGCGCCACCGAGGCCGCCGTCTGAGCCTGGGGAGGGCGCGCTCCTTCCTGAGCGCTGCCTGCAAACAGGCCAGGCTCTGCAGCAGCGGCCAGTCCTCCCCGTGCCCGACGGCAGGCTCCCAGCGCGCCCCTGCCCAGCCCTCCCCATTTTCTGGGGCGCTCTATTTTTACATACATGGACTCAGGCAGTTACATTTCTCTTCAGCTTCCTTTATTTTTTTTTTCACCAAAACTCACGTCTTGGCGATCTTTCCATGTCAGTATATATAGACCTGCCACAGGATGACAGAACTTTTAAAGACAAAATTCTCCAGATGGTCTAGGGTAATTAAGGTGGTAATGACAAGAGTTCTTTATCTGCTTGAGTCTTACATTTCTCATGTTCAGACAAGTCATCACAACATTGTCAACAGCCCAGACCATTGTCCAGCAGCGACACCACGGACCCTTACATGTGACAAGCCCAGGCCTGGGAGCCGCCGGGCTTCACCCCTCACTCCTGCGTTGCCCTGCGCGCCTGCAGCTCCAGGCCCCGGACCTGGCGCTGGGACGAGGCCGAGCAGAGATGGGCCTGAGGCTGGGAGGGCGCTCACTCCCATCGCATCAGAGCCCATCGGAAGAGCAAAGGCCACTGGAGATGCCGGCGCCCACCCACGACCCAGGGGCTCTGGATTTGGACGCACCAAGCATACAGGCTTGGCAGTGTTTTCATCTGAGAAAATGAAGCGCTATTTGGTTTCACACATTCTGCTTCCAGTTTTATAACTAATTCCATTTTCTTTGTACCTTGAAAGACTTACAGGTCAAATATTTAAGGTTCTCATTTAGAAAATAATGTTTAGAGGATGTAGCTGAAGGCAGGGCTCTTGCTGACCACTGCTCACCCAGGGCTGGGGCAGAGGCTGGAGCAGCCGGGAAAGGAAGGGCCTTGGCAGGCACAAAGCACCAGAGCCCGCAGCCGCCCAGCAGCAGTGGGCCCGTCCGCAAACTTCCTGTGTGCCCACAAGAGATGTCCTTGTTATTAATAAAAGCGTTTCAAAGCATATCGATGTTACGCAGTTTTTCAATCACAATTCATTGCTCTTACTGAGCTCAAACATCAGGGATGCTGTTATTTCAGGTAAGTTTGTCAAAGCTTTCTTGTCAAACTCTCAGAAAAATGGAGGCCCTCCCTCTGTGACCCGTGTGGCTGCAAAGGCTCCCCCACCCTCAGCCACCACATGTGGTGACCATGTGGCGGCCACCTGCTGCCCCGGGGCCGGCTGGCACCTTCCTTCACATTACACAGCGGAGGGAAGAGGAGGAGGGCATTCAGAAGGAGGCACCGGGTGTCGCATGCTGTTCGTCTTCAGGAAAACGGGAGTGCAGTTACGAGTGGCTGGAGCTCAGCATGCCTGGGGCCCACAAGGACTTCGAGGCTGCTCTGGAGCCAAAGCCCCCAGCTGAAGGCTCATGCGGGTGGTGGGTTCCAGGCTGCCCCTTCCTGCCCAGCTCCCTGTCCACCCAGGAACAGCCTTCACTAGTGTAACCAGGCAGGGTCCTGTGGGGCATTCCCTCCCACCCCCATCCGCTGCTTTAGCTCCTCTCTGAAGCACCCAGATAACTGTATCTGATGCACATTTCCTAAATCATTTCACAGATGTGAACCCCCCGCAAATGGGAGAGGTTAACTACCTGATGACCTGAGCACATAGCCCCCAAGCCTCCTGGAGCCTGAGGACAGATAACGCTCATCCCCATTACCTTACACCGTCAGTCAGTCAGAGAGTGTGCGTGAGTGGCCACACACCCTGGGCCCCTTCCCTCCCCTGGCCTTTAAAAATGCTTTCCTGAGCAGCTGACAAGCAACTAATCTCAAAAATATACAGGCAACTCCTGCAGTTCAATTCCAGAAAAATAAACGACCCAATCAAAAAATGGGCCAAAGAACTAGACATTTCTCCAAAGAAGACATACGGCTGGCTAACAAACACATGAAAAGATGCTCAAGATCACTCATTATCAGAGAAATGCAAATCAATACCACAGTGAGGTACCATTTCACACCAGTCAGAATGCCTGCGATCCAAAAGTCTACAAGCAATAAATGCTGGAGAGGGTGTGGAGAAAAGGGAGCCCTCTTACACTGTTGGTGGGAATGCAAACTCGTACAGCCACTATGGAAAAGTGTGGAGATTCCTTAAAAAATTGGAAATAGAACTGCCTTATGACCCAGCAATCCCACTGCTGGGCATACACACCGAGGAAACCAGAACTGAAAGAGACACGTGTACCCCAATGTTCATCGCAGCACTGTTTATAATAGCCAGGGCATGGAAGCAACCTAGATGTCCATCAGCAGACGAATGGATAAGAAAGCTGTGGTACATATACACAATGGAGTATTACTCAGCCATTAAGAAGAATACATTTGAATCAGTTCTAATGAGGTGGATGAAACTGGAGCCATTATACAGAGTGAAGCAAGCCAGAAAGAAAAACACCAATACAGTATACTAACGCATATATATGGAATTTAGAAAGATGGTAATGATAGCCCTGTATGCGAGACAGCAAAAGAGACACAGATGTATAGAACAGTCTTTTGGACTCTGTGGGAGAGGGTGGGATGATTTGGAAGAATGGCACTGAAACGTATAATATCATATATGAAAGGAATTGCCAGTCCAGGTTCGATGCAGGATACAGGATGCTTGGGGCTGGTGCGCTGGGATGACCCAGAGGGATGGTACAGGGAGGGAGGAGGGAGGGGGGTTCAGGATGGAGCACACGTGTACACCCGTGGTAGATTCATGTTGATGTATGGCAAAACCAATACAATATTGTAAAGCCTCCAATTAAATAAATTTAAATTTAAAAAAAATTATAAAAATGCTTTGCTGAACCCCCCTGGAGAGTTTGGGGGTTGTGGACACAGCTCCCTTCTTGCAGGACCCTAAGTAAGCCTTCCTCTGCTCCGGACTCCAGCATGTGGTATTGTCTGGCTTCACTGTGTGTCAGGCACACAGACGCTCGCCAGCAATCTTCATAGGCCAGCCAGGAGTCTGCCTGTGACAGGCTGACCCCAGGCAGAGGCAGCCCCCTCCCCAGTCCCAGCAGCTGCCAGGGTACATTTCATTCCAGGGATGTCACAGGCAGTGCCCCTGACAGCTGCGAACCACCCCAGGGCACAAGGCAGCTTGAAGCAGAGAGCTGCAGTGCTGGGGGCCCCCTTCAGTGTCGCTGGGAGCACTTGGGGTCCCCCTTCAGTGTGGCCGGGGGCTGAGTTGCTCCAGCTCGTGCATGCCAGGCTCGGGTGCAGAGAGCTGCAGCGCTGGGGCCCCCCTTTAGTGTCGCTGGGGCCCCCCTTCAGTGTGGCTGGGGCTAAGGCACTCCAGCTCGTGCATGCCAGGCTCGGGTGCAGAGAGCTGCAGCGCTGGGGGCCCCCTTCAGTGTCGCTGGGGCCCCCTTCAGTGTGGCCGGGGCTGAGTCGCTCCAGCTCGTGCGTGCCAGGCTGGGGTGCGGTGTCCCCATTGTGTGGGTTTTGCTTGTGGCAGAGCATTGGTGGGAATTTTCCTCTTTGGACAAGGCCATTCTGCTTCATTTCTGATGGGACATCAGTTGGGGTTCTCCCTTTTTGTGACTAGGGAACTGACCCTGAGCAACTGATCTGAACTGTTTTTGCTTGATACTTGATAGCATCAATCATGAATAATTAGGTATGGATGATCAGAGCTCTGCTCCATCCTACGGTCCCCCGGTATATTCTTGCAAAACTGGGAACTCTTTATCCTCCATTAATCCTCCAACTAATCCCTACCCTTCTAAAACTCTTCCACAAAATTGCAGAGGAAGGAATACTTCCAAACTCATTCTTTGAGGCCACTATCACCCTGATACCAAAACCAGACAAAGACAACACAAAAAAGAAAATTACAGACCAATATCACTGATGAACACAGATGCAAGAATATCAACAAAATTCCAGCAAACAATTCAACAGCACATTAAAAAGCTCATACACCATGATCAAGTCAGGGTTATCCCAGGGATGCAAAGATTCTTCAGTATATGCAAATCAATCAGTGTGATACGCCATATTAACAAATTGAAAGATAAAAACAATATGATAATACAGAAAAGGCTTTTGACAAAATTCAACACCCATTTATGATAAAAAAATAAACTTCAAAAATTGGCATAGAAAGGCAAAATAATAAAGGCCATATATGATAAACCCACAGCAAACATTCTCAGTGGTTAAAAACTGAAAGCATTTCCTCTAAGATCAAGAACAAGACAAAGGTGCCCACTCTCACCACTATTATTTATCATAGTTTTAGAAGTGTTAGCTACAGCAATCAGAGAAGAAAAAGAAATAAAAGGAATCCAGATTGGAAAAGAAGTAAAACTCTCACTGCAGACTACATGATAGTATACATAAAAAACCTAAAGATACTATCAGAAAATTACTAGAGGTAATCAGTGAATTTAGCAAAGTGTCAGGATACAAAATCAATACACAGAAATCATTTGCGTTCCTGTACACTAAGAATGAAATATCAGAAAAAGAAGGAATCAATCCCATTTACCATTGCAACTAAAAGGATAAAATACCTAGGAATAAACCTACATAAGGAGAGAAAAGAGCTGTATTCAGAAAACTATGAGACACTGATGAAAGAGATCAAAGACAACACAGAGAGAGATTCCATACTCGTGGGTTGGAAGAATCAATATTGTGGAAATGACGGTTCTACCAAATGTAATCCACAGATCAATGCAATCCCTGTCAAACTACCAATGGCATATTTCACAGAACTAGAACCAAAACAACTTCACAGTTCATATGGAAACATAAAAGACCCCCAAACAGCCAAAGCTATCTTAAGAAGGAAGAATGGAGCTGGAGGAACCAATCTTCCTGACTTCAGACTATATACTACAAAGCTATACTCATCAAGACAGTATGGTACTGGCACAAAAACAGAAATATAGACCAATGGAGTAAGAAAGCCCAGACAGAGATAAACCCACGCACCTATGGATACCTTATTTTTGACAAAGGTGGCAAGAATATGCAATGGGTAGTGCTGGGAAAACTGGACAACTACGTATAAAAGAAATTAGAACACTTCCTAACATCATACACAAAAGTAAACTCAAAATGGATTAAAGACCTAAATATAAGACAGGAAACTTTAAAACTCCTAGAGGAAACAGGCAGAACACTGTTTGACATAAATCACAGCATGATCCTCTATGACCTGCCCCCTAGAGTAATGGAGATATAAAAAACAAACAAGTGGAACCTGATTAAAAGCTTTTGCACAACAAAGGACACTATAAACAAAGTGAGAAGACAGTCCTCTGAATGGGAAAAAATGATAGCCAATGAAACAAGGGACAAAGGATTAATTTCAAAAATACACAAGCAGCTCATACAAGTCAACAGCAGGGAAACAACCCAATCAAAAAATGGGCAAAGGACCTAAACAGACATTTCTCCACAGACATACAAATGGCTAAGAAACACAAGAAAAGATGCTCAAGGATCACTCATTATTCAGTTCAGTCGCTCAGTCGTGTCTGACTCTGCAACCCCATGAATCGCAGCACGTCAGGCCTCCCTGTCCATCACCAACTCCCAGAGTTCACTCAGACTCATGTCCATCGAGTCTGTGATGCCATCCAGCCATCTCATCCTCGGTCGTCCCCTTCTCCTCCTGCCCCCAATCCCTCCCAGCATCAGAGTCTTTTCCAATGAGTCAACTCTTCGCATGAGGTGGCCACAGTACTGGAGTTTCAGCTTTAGCATCATTCCTTCCAACGAACACCCAGGACCGATCTCCTTTAGAATGGACTGATTGGATCTCCTTGCAGTCCACTGGACTCTCAAGAGTCTTCTCCAACACCACAGTTCAAAAGCATCAATTCTTCGGCACTCAGCTTTCTTCATAGTCCAACTCACATCCATACACGACCACTGGAAAAACCATAGCCTTGACTAGATGGACCTTTGTTGGCAAAGTAATGTCACTCATTATTAGAGAAATGCAAATCAAAACCACAATAAAATATCACCTCACACCGGTCAGAATGACCATCATCACAAAGTATACAAACAATAAATGCTGGAGAGGGTGTGAAGAAAAGGGAACTCTCTTGCACTATTGGTGGGAATGCAAACTGATACAGCCACTATGGAGAACAGTGTGGAGATTCTTTAAAAAACTAGGAATAAAACCACCATATGACCCAGCAATCCAACTACTAGGCATATACCCTGAGGAAATCAAAATTGGAAAAGATACATGTAACCCAGTGTCCACTGCAGCACTATTTACAATCGTTAGGATATGGAAGCAACCTAGATGTCCATCGACAGATGAACGGATAAAGAAGCTGTGGTACATATACACAATGGAATATTACTTGGCCATGAAAAGGAACGAATCTGAGTCAGTCCTAACGAAGTGGAGGAACCTAGTCCCTGTTATACAACCTGAAGGACGTCAGACAGTTATCACATACTAACACATATGTATGGAATCTAGAAAGATGGTACTGATGAACCTATCTGCAGAGCAGCAATGGAGACCCAGATATTGAGAATGGACTTGGGGGTAAGGAGGAGAGAGAAGGATGTATGGAGAGAGTAACACGGGAACTTACATGACCACATGCAAACCAGACAGCCAATGCGAATTTCCCGCAAGACTCAGCTCAAACCAGGGCTTGGAAACAGCCTAGAGGGGTGGGGTGGGGCGGGAGGCGGGAGGGGGCTCAAGCGTCAGGGGCGCCGCGGGCGAACCTGTGGCTGCTCCATGCTGGTGTCTGGTGCAAACCGGTGCAATTGTGTAAAGCAATTATCCTTCCCAATTGAAAGTAAATTTTAAGAAGTGGGACTTTTGCAGTTGATTTTATCTTGGGTGTGTATGGATGTATGTGAATGAGTATCTCAGTACCTGAGTCCAAATCCTGTTCTTTCATTTTGCTGAGGGTGACTGTGAATGTGAGCAGATGACATATATTACTGCCTGTGACTGTCACTCGTTTGTGTAAACTGAACTGGATATTTAGGAACTGGGGGAAAAATTCCCGAAGATGGCTGTGTTCTATATAAGCAGTGAGAGAAGGAATTTGCATTTCTCTTCCTGTGCCTCTGATATACAAATGATCTCTCCAGATATTTGNTGGTGCAAACCGGTGCAATTGTGTAAAGCAATTATCCTTCCCAATTGAAAGTAAATTTTAAGAAGTGGGACTTTTGCAGTTGATTTTATCTTGGGTGTGTATGGATGTATGTGAATGAGTATCTCAGTACCTGAGTCCAAATCCTGTTCTTTCATTTTGCTGAGGGTGACTGTGAATGTGAGCAGATGACATATATTACTGCCTGTGACTGTCACTCGTTTGTGTAAACTGAACTGGATATTTAGGAACTGGGGGAAAAATTCCCGAAGATGGCTGTGTTCTATATAAGCAGTGAGAGAAGGAATTTGCATTTCTCTTCCTGTGCCTCTGATATACAAATGATCTCTCCAGATATTTGGTAACATGCAATTTTAGAGTTATGCTAAATTAAGTGATGGAAGTTCATATGGTTGTTTCTAGATGAAAAAACAAAGAGGCAAAATAATAGGGATGCAGAAAGTAATGGAAGGCTTGCAGAACAGAGCCTTCTGCATGGTCAGAACTGGCTAAGTTTAAATTAAATTCAGTAAATGAATCATTAGTAAGCTGCTGCAAAACCAGATTCTGTTTTGTCTGTTAAGAGGACAGAGTTTCCCTAGAATGCTGCCACTGATAACGGATTCTGTGAGTTTCTGTGCCTTCAAGTGATTTGTATTTGCTCTAGAGAGCTCTTCTTATTTTGGTTAAGGAATAAGTATTGTATGAAAATAACCTACGATCTTATTTGACTGTTTTGAAACTTTCTGACAGAAATCCCCAAATATCAAATTTTAATTAAAGATTTTTTTACTTCCAGCTAACTTTGGGATCCTTCAGAGAGCCCCTAAGGCTTCTCAGGGAAAAATATTAAACTAATAAGGATTGTTTGGTGTGTTAAAGTGCATGGGAAGCACTGTCAAATGAGTGATACACCTCCCCAGATCGTACGGTATGGGTAAACGTTGTTAACATAGATACTCTAGAAATTATATGGGATTCCTAAAATTTGGACCTGTCCTGGCATAGTGTTATAATTTTAGTTGTTACCTTAAAATGCTGGGGGAGGAATCAAGAAGGCAGAATCGAAGGACGTGGAACTTCCCTCCTCCCACAGATACGTCAAAAGCACGTCTGCATGTGGAGCACTCCTTACTGAATGCTGGCGAAAGATGCGAGATGCCCAGAAACACAAGAATGACCCCACAAACCTGGATGGGATGGAAGCGTTTTCTTTTTAAAGGGACACTGAATGTATGGCAAAACCACAATACTGTAAAGTAATTAGCCCCCAATTAAAAGAAAAAGAGAAAGGGACAGGGATGGGACCTGAGTCCCTGGAAAGGGACTGGAAAAGAGGGAAGGTGCCAGCACCCCAAGAAGGCCCCTCACCCGTGTGGGCGTCAGCTGAGACAGAAAGGCCCGGAGAAGGGCACACTGTCGGTCAGTGGCAGAAGAGAGAGCAGCGCAGAGGCCCCAGGCTGCCTCGCTGCAGCCCCAGGGTAGGCCCAGCACAGGCCCCACTGCAGGCCCTCTGCGCTCTTGGGACCTGACTTGGGTGGATGGGTGTGTGAGCATCTGTGCTGTTGACTCTGTGAACACAGCACCTGGGGGACACCAGGGTCCACTGCCTGCACTCCCACAGTGGAGGGGGCCAAGGGCAGTGCCAGCCACGAGGTCCTCTGTGAGCCCCCCCAGCAACAAACAGCGCAGGGCACCCGCCCAGGCGGGCAGGTCTGCAGAAGGAACATGGGTTCTCCCGGCGGGAGTGCCCCAGTCCCACCGGCCTCACGCTGGGGGCTTCTGCTCAGCGCCTGGGGAGGAGACCCTGCCCTGGAGGGTGGCGGGCAGGGCAGGGGAGAGGGGGCCCAGCTCAGCACCCAGGCGGCTCTGGCACCATGGCACACACCCCCGCCCCATCGAGGGGGCGACGGCCGCACTGAGGAAGGAGCAGCAGGCACGCGTCCTGAAAGCAGTAGGCCCACTCGGGCTGCCCAGGGATGCCGCCAAATGAAAGCGGCCCCCAAGACCACAGGCCGCCGCGCCCCCAAGACCACAGGCCGCCGCGCCCCCAAGACCACAGGCCGCCAAATAAAAGCGGCCCCCAAGACCACAGGCCGCCGCGCCCCCAAGACCACAGGCCACCGCGCCCCCAAGACCACAGGCCGCCGCGCCCCCAGACTCAGCGAGAAAGAGGAGGGGAATGAAGCAGGGAACCACACCCAGCTGAAAGGCCAAGAGAATTCCCGAAAGAACAAGGCAACAAACCTCTGCCATCTAACAGACGGTGAGCCCAGAAAGGAGAAAATGAAAATACTGAAGACATCATGCAGGGCTATTGACAGGAATGCAGACTCCTGTAAACAGAACTAAAAACTACAAAGAGGAGCCAAGAGATACTAGGAGGCTCACTCACCGGGATGGAAGCTGACTTAAAGGCCACGGACGGCAGGAATGATGCCGAAGAACGCATCACTGATCTGGGAGAAGAGCAGACAGGAAGTCAGACGAAGAAAAAGAAAGCCACATGAGAGAGCCGGCATGATGCAGAGCATGCCAACCTACACGCAGCAGGGGTCCCAGAAAGATGGCGAGGGGGGTCAAAGTACACCTGAAGAAATTACGGCCGGAAACGCCCCGGACCTGAAGAAGGAAACAGACACCCCGTACAGGAAGCACGGAGGGTCCCAAACCAGACAGACCCAGACAGACGGGCGCTGACACACGCTGCAGTGAAAATGCAAGGGTTAAAAGAAGGGCCCCAAAGACAGCAAGAGAGACAACAAAGAGTTAATGAGAAGGGAAGCCCCACAGGGCTGCAGCTACAGAAACACCGCAGGCCAGGGGGCAAGGGCAAGGTGCATTCAAAACCCTGGAAGGGAAAAACTGCCACCTTGACTCTACAAGCAAGATTATCCTTTAGAAGAAGAAAAAGAATTTCTCTCATAAGCAGAAACTGAAAGAATGTGGCGAGACTAAGCCTGTCCAACAGGAGACCCTGAAAGGCCTTCTCTAGAAAAGAAGCTGCAGGGGAGAGAAGGCCACAGCTGTGAAGTCAGCCACTTTAAAAAGCCAAGACGCAGATGAAAACGCTGTATGGCATAACTTGGTTAAGCGTCTTTGTCGAAAAGCATTATAATCAGATCTCCAACCTCGCCTTAAGTCCTTTATCATTCATAGACAGTTACAGCGATGCTGTGCAAAATGCTTCAACTCTAAGAAGAGTCACAGAAAGGACTTTCTGACAAGTACAGGGTTTTGATGACTTTTAAATCATAATGCTAAACCAGGTAAGAAATTTTAAAAGTCTGAAGACAACTCTGATTTCATAAAGCTGTTAGTAAAAAAAGTATACAGGACTGAGTAAACTGATGAAGATCGTTGTGATTTTTTGGTTTTAAGGAAACCTTTCCCCTTAATTATGATTTACAGCAGTTTGGTAAAGTATACCTTTATAAGCACAATGGAAATATTTTTTTTCTCTCTACCTGATCCCTCCAGATACTGGAAACTCCTAGGTTCCTAGCAGCTTTATCAGGTAAATTAGGAAGGACTACTTCCTAACAGGTGCAAAAATCTCAGGGTATTTTGGGGATATCAAAAAGGGAGGAATTCACATAAATCTGTGAGGCAGAATCCATGGACAGGCCCTTGGTATGGCTTTCCTAGCCCTGAGAAGACTTAAAATTTCAGTCTGAGGCTCCTCATGAAAAATTCCAACACAGCCAATTTAAAGGGGCCAATATGGTCAATTAACCAGATTCATTTCGTAAACAAACCAATCTTAACTTGGCTGTATTTGATAACAATGAGGATAATTTTAGAGAGATGTGTCAATGAATATCAGATTCTGATTCTGCTCATTGAAGCCTGCATTTGTTGTCTAAGACTCACTCTTAGACAGTTCCTTGTTGCTGTGGTGTGTGTGTGAGTTACTCAGGCATGTCCGACTCATGGTGACCCCATGACTGCAGCCCGCCAGGCTCCTCTGTCCATGGGATTCTCCAGGCAAGAGTACTGGAGGGGGCTGCCATGCCCTCCTCCAGGGGATCTTCCTGACCAGGGATGGAACTTGCGTCTCCTGCATGGCAGGTGGATCCTTTACCATCTGAGCCACCAGGGAAGCCCTGCTGTCATGTTACATAATTATAAAGTTTAATCGAATTATTAAGAAGGATACTCAAGTTTATTTCTGAAGCTTATCCCAGCCATCTACCTTTGGGTAAATATCAGATGCCCATGACCCATGGCCAGAAATGATACATTCTAGAAGAACCACCACTTAAATATGTCAAGAGATTAACTTGGGATAAGGCCTTGTTGATTGCCTTGCTATGGATTAGAACGGCTCTCAGAAGAAGACTTAAATTAAGCCCCTTTGAAATGCGGTGGGCCCAGTGTCCGCCCAGGTGGGAGAACCTGTAACTGCTCTGAAGACCTCACAGTTGCTAACTGCGCTAACTCTGGGCAGGTACTAACCTCTGTTCATCAGTTTGCCTCCTACAAGTCTGTCTGTCCAACTGAAGCAGGCCTTTCTGACCTGGAGACCAAGTCGCCCTGAAAAGCCTGGAGAAATAAAAGCGCCTGAACATGGACTGACTGCAGCGTGGACAGGACCGCGTTACACACACACCACCCACCCCACACTCATCTGTCGAGGCAGCTGGGGTAAAGCCGTGAGGCCATGACACGCTGATTAAAACAGCACCATGTCCTCAGAAGACGGCCCAACTCCCGAAAGGCCTGGAGAGCAGCGGGTCTGGAAGCCCTGGAAGACTGGAGACTGCTCTTCAAAAAGATAAGGACGGAGACTGCAGTTCACTGTAGCTGGAGAAGGGTGAGCCAGCCTGTTCATTGAATCTTGTTCAGCCAAACAACACAGGCATCTAGTGTGGTTACGACACTCAGAATGTTAAAATTAACACTCGGTGTAGGAACTGGAGCCAGAAGCCCAAATCCAGTCACACATTAGGGAACAAAGGGGCTAAAGGGTTTCATCAGGTTAAAATAATCGTGGATAAAGAATGAAAGAGAACTGTACCATCTACTGAAGATTCTAAGGAACACCCCTGCTGAAGGCTGATCAGCTCCACGCTGTGACGAGCCACCGCTGCCTCCGTTCAGCAGGAAGAAGCCAGAGCAGTCGCTGCCCCTTTCCCACAAGACTGTGGAAGGGACCCTGACAGCAAGGAGCTGGAATAGAGACGGGCGGGCCCGACCCCTTAACAGGGCTGTCTCTTTGCCTTTAACCTTTGTCTTCTATTGCTTCTGCTACAAGTCAGTCACCAAGGAGACGTTGCCTATGGCTTAAAGGACACAAAAATGGTCTGACTCAGGGAACCTGCTCCCATGCCTGGATGTTAAACTGTTTCCTTCAGCTCACAGGAAAGATCTTGGCCCAGCCCACCCGTGCATGGCTGCAAGAAAGAAGAAAGTAACACATCCCCTCCTGGAGTCTGGCCAACACCAGGAGATATTTCTAACAACTTACGTACGAACACTGCTAGCTATATTATTTATGTATTGCCTGTTTGACAAAATTGTTCCTTGCATAACCAAATGTGTGACTGAGCCTAGGTGACCTGATATCAAGTTCTATAAAGACCACCACCCATAACAGTGCAANCAAGAAAGAAGAAAGTAACACATCCCCTCCTGGAGTCTGGCCAACACCAGGAGATATTTCTAACAACTTACGTACGAACACTGCTAGCTATATTATTTATGTATTGCCTGTTTGACAAAATTGTTCCTTGCATAACCAAATGTGTGACTGAGCCTAGGTGACCTGATATCAAGTTCTATAAAGACCACCACCCATAACAGTGCAACTCTAGATACAGGAAGAAGCAACAAGAGGGAATGTTCTCCCCAAACCGTAACAGTAAGAGAGCTGGTCCAAGACCTTCTGGCTACTTTTAATAAGGCCTAGTGCAGTAGTATCAATAACCTCAGATATGCAGATGACACCACCCTTATGGCAGAAAGTGAAGAGGAACAAAAAAGCCTCTTGATGAAAGTGAAAGAGGAGAGTGAAAAAGTTGGCTTAAAGCTCAACATTCAGAAAA